>JAVSCE010000897.1:0-250279 GCA_032199065.1 Smutsia gigantea | reverse complement strand
CCGGGCAGCAGCAAGGCCACGATAGCGCCCCCTAGAGGCGGGAGGACGGGCGGACCAAGGCAGGGCCCGGGGAAATGGCGCGACTGCGCCCATGGACGGCGGGGGGTGGGGGGCGCTTATGGCGATGCAGAGCTGCAGAGCTGCAGAGCTGCGGACAGGGCGTCGTGACAGAGCTGCGCCAGGCGGCCCTTGCGGCAGGAATGCGCTCGTGTGAGTCCAGGGCCTGGCGTCTGGCAGGGTGCTGTTTGGTGCAGCGTTGGTGGTACAGTGGTGAGCATAGGTGCCTTAAGCAGTTGACCCGGGTTCGATTCCCGGTCAACGCAGCCCACCCACCTTTTGCCGAGCTTCAGGGACGGCACAGCCAGTGTCGGGGCCCCGGGAGCCCAGCAGTTCGTACCGCAGCCGTGGGCGTGCAGTGTTTTGAGGTTTGAGCGTGCTGCAGGTAGAGAGGAGCCTAGGGTGACGCCAGCTGCTCAGGACGGCCGGCGGCTAGACATGAAAAGCCTTGGGTCTTGAGCCCAGGAAGCCCAGCGAAGTGGGCCGGGGCCTGGGTGCTCGTCCCAGGAGCTGCAGGCTAGCCGTAGTTACTCACGTTCCCTGGTGGTCTAGTGGTTAGGATTCGGCGCTCTCACCGCCGCGGCCCGGGTTCGATTCCCGGTCAGGGAAATTGTTTTTCTATTCTTTCGTGCACCGACGGATCTCGTCTCCCGCACACGAACACACTCGCTTGTGCACGCGAGGCGATCCCCACCATCCCATCCACTCTTTTAGCCCAGGCCTCTGCTCGCCGGCTTCGCCCTCCCCCGCGGCGTCGCCACCCCACAGGATTCCCCGGCTCCCTGCGCGCCAAGCCCAAGCCCTAGGCGTACCCGCTCCAGCCGCCCGCGGCCCTTTCGGCCTGGCTCGCCCGTTCGAGGGCTTTGGCGGCTTCCGCGCCTCCGCCGCCGCCGCCGCCGCCGCCGCCGCCTTCGCTCCCGCTCCCGGTGGGTCTTCAGCCCGAGTGGCCGGGACAGACTCTCCCCTCCCCGCCGTCGCCACATGCACACCAGCCCGCGTCCCGACACCGCATGTGTGGGAACTCCCCAGCGCCGGTGGACTGCTGCTGCCGCCGGGACCCACCTGAGGGCTGCCGCGCCTCCCCTTCCTTCCTGTTGTGCTCGTCGGCGTGGGATGTGAATGATAAAATTTTTTCAGTATTTTATATATTGTAAATATTTATATGTATAATCTATTTTTAAAATTTGTAGTTCTCTGCTTCGGATTAGCTGGTATCATTCTAATATGTACATCTGTTTGTTTTGCTGTTTATTTCTCTTTTGATATTTTGACCCTAAAACTCTTTTTTTCCCAACTCTTACATGTAAGTACTGAGTCATTGCTGGAATATGGTTTAGTTCTTCCAGATCTGGCTCATGGTCACCTTACACTTACTTTTTGTTTATGCCTGAGTATCCCTCAAAACATTTGTGTTGCGTTCATTATTTAATCCTATATATTTACAACCGTTGTAACAGTGCAATTATATTATTGTGTGTAAATTATTTCTTCGCATGACAAATGTCACATATTTTTACATGAAATAGACGTTTACCTGTTAAATCATCATATACAGTGTCAAATGGCAAAAATAAAACAGCAAAAACATTTTCAATACTTGGAGCAGAGAAATCAGCTGTATTTTTAACATGTTTTCTCAAGAATCAATAAGAAGTGGAGATCAGGAAAGTTACTTAGACTCATACAGTCCATTAGGGTATTTACAGATTAATTTCAAACAGACAGTCCTCGTGTGAACATATTCAGTGTAACAATCTATGAAATGCCAATTTAAAGAAGTGACGTTTTCAATACTTAAACTCATTTTAATGTGAACACTTTGATTCTAATAGTGCAAGTGAAAAGACTTTTGCTGTGAATGTTTATGTTATGGCTTGAATAATGTACTCTTACATTTCATATCCACCTGGAGCCTCAGAATGTGACCTTATTTGGAATAGGGTCTTTGCAGATGCAATTAAGCATCTGGAGATAAAATCGTTCTGGATGTAGGATGGGCCCTAAATCTAATTAGTAGTATCCTTAGTAAAAGAAGAGAGGATACATAGAGACACAGAGAGAGAAGGCCATGTAAGATGGAGATGGAGGCAGGCAGAGATTGGAGTTATGGTGCCACAGCCAAGGAATCTTGGGAGCGACCAAAATCAAGGAGGAAGCAGGGAAGGATGCTTCCCTAGTACCTTCAGAGGGAGAAGGGCCCTGCCAAAAACTTGATTTCAGACTTCTAGCCTGCAGAACTCTGAGAGAATACATTTCTGTGTTTAAGATAGTCTGGCAGCCCTGGGAAACTAACGCAATTTGCATCTTCACCATCTAGGTTTTGCAATTAACATTGCACTATATATCCTTCACCAAATATCCATATATCTATCCAAACGTCTACTTGGTGACATTTTTAACCTTATCAGATATTAGCAATATTTCCAATATTTGACAATGCAGTGTTGCTGAGGATCTGAGGAAATGGTCATCATCTCATCATCCACTTTATTAGAAGTGAAATCATATTACAAAATTTTAGAGAAAAATATGGATCTATCTAAATTTTAAATGTGTTTACCTTTTATCAAATAATTCCACCATAGGAATTTGTCTTATCCAAATATTTGTACTAATAGGCAAAGTTGTGTGTTCACTCCTTTATTATTTCTGTTATATAAAACTAGGAAATACCCAACATGTTCATAGTTGAAAGATTATTAATGAACTACACAACACAAAGTAGCTGCTTAAAAGTGAGACTAGATAGGATAAGTACATATGTCAGTTATACTTTTGTGGTAGTTGGCTTCCAAGATAGCTTCTAACAATCACCACTTCTGGTTCACAAATCCTTTGCAGTCTCCTCCCACGCTGCACAGGGTTTGTCTATGTGAACAGTAGAATATATTCTATATGAAGGCATGTCACTTCCAAGATTAGGTTAGGAAATACTATGGCTTCCATCTTGGACTTGCTTTCTCTTTTTTATCTCTCGCAGCCTTCTTTGGGAGCCAGTTGAGATTTTATGGGGATACATAAGCAGCCTACAGAGGCATCCCATAGAGGCTCACAGGAAGAGGAACCGAAGTGAGCAACTACGTGAATGAGCCCCACATGGAATCCTCTCATACAGATGAAGCTTCAGATGACTGCAGGCCCGGCCAACTACTTGATGGCAACTTCATGAGGACCCTGAGGCATAACCACAAAGCTGGATTTCTGACTCCAGAAACTACGACATAAGAAATGTTTGTTTCAGCTGCTAAGTTTTGGAGGAATACATTACCTAGCCATGAAACTAATATGAATAGTATGGTAAAAAAATTAATTGTACCATGATGTAATCATATTATATTATGATAAATCATATATATATATTTAATCTTTTTATACAAACTGTGACATTCATAATGGATAATAATATGGTGGGTAGGGGCTCATGTCATTTGTCCCACTATATTAAATAAATAGTTTTACAAATTACTTTGTTATTGGTATAGAATTGAGCTTTATTGATGTATAACTGACATACATCAAAATGTACATATTTAAAGTGTTCAATTTGATAAGTTTGCCATAAATCATAATCAAGATAGTGAACATATTATTCACCCCAAAAAGTTTCCTAATGCCCCTTTGTAGTCCCCTCTTTCTCATCCTTTCCCAGGCAACAATTGATTTTCTTTCTTTCACCATTTATAAGTTTTCATTTTTTGGAATATGACTATCCAACAGAATTTCTGTGATGATGAAAATGGTCTATATCTGTACTATCCAATATGGTAGCCATTACTCACATTGAACACTTCAAAAGAGGCTTGTGGAGTTGAGAAATTTAAGTGTAAAATACACACTGGATTTCAAAGACTTAGTATGAAAACAATGAAAATATCTCATTAATATTTTTATATTGATTTTACATTGAAATGATACAATATATACAATATATATTGGGTATACTGGGTGTAATGGATTGAATTGGGTCCCTCCAAAATTCATATATTGAAGTCCTAATTCCCAGAACCTCAGAAGGCAATCTTATATTTAATTAGTTAAGATGAATCATACCGGAGTACAGCGGACCCCTAACCCAATATGACTACCCATATTAAAAGGAAATTTGGATACAAAAAGAGATACACAAGAAGAATACCAGGTGAATTTTGGATTTATGCTGCTGCAAACCAAGGAACTATCAGATGCTCAGGAAGAGGTCCTTTGTATATATAACAGATCCTTCGGTAGGGCCTTCAGAGGGGTCATGGCCCTGCTGACATTTTGATCTGACTTCTAGCCTCTGAAACTGTGAAACAACAAATTACTGTTGTTTAAGCCACTCAGTTTGTAGTACTTTGTTACAGCAACCCTAAAAAGCTAATACACTGGGTTAAATAAAATATATTTTGAAGTTGTTTACCTGTTCTTTTTTACTTGAAAAAGAAATCACCTCTTGAAGAAGGCCCCAACTCTTCTAATTTCAAATACCCTCTAGAACAAACATAAGGGTTTCTGAAAAACCATACAATCCCATTTTAAACAAAAAACGCAAACATACTCCTTAATATGTGGCATGGTGGCTAAGGTGGTGTGGGCTTCTCCTGTTAAAGCAGTGAGAATGGAATTAAACTCCCCATACTGTGAGGGAAGGGACACCTTTTCCTGCCTTCATAGATGGGAGGGTGGATTGTTACCACAGTGGGGGTAGTAGCACAAAAATCTGGGAGAGTAAATTATTTATTTGTTTCTCTGCAATTTTTTTTGGTTTTGTTTTGAAAAAGAAAATGGCCCACCTAATCCTATTTTGTTTAAGCAAATATCAAAAGGAATGAGATAAGCCCTCAGTAAAATTATGTAAGTGCTTTTTATTTCCATCCTTCCAGCGCTTCCCTGAACTCCCATCTCCTTTCTCACTGGCCTCCTCAGTAATTGCCACAAGTTCTCCAGACTCTGGATCTCTAACTCCACCCATGAAACTCCTAGCCTGAGAGGCTGAGTCTAAGGTGTTGATAACCTTGTCTTTTACGGAGAATAATATTGGTAGTAAGAAAAAAAACCCCACTCAAATCAGATTAAAGAAAGTCTGATTGTAAGCATAGACAAGAAACAAAGCGTGATTGCAAGCTGACTAGAAATGAAACTGGAAGTGGTTTTGGCAAGCCAGAACCTGAAGATGTGACCACTCACTCTAGTCTGCTTTTCTGTCTACTTCCCTCTGGTTTCAACCAATCACTCTGTGTTCTCTCTTGCTCTCTCCCCTTCCCTTCCTCCCTTCCGTCCTCTCACCCTCTCTCAGATGGCTTTCTTTACTTGTACATGACCTCACAGGGTCTGACTCTACGCGACCTTTCAACTAAGTGGCTGTCATCGTCACCTAAAGTCTCTGTACCTCAATTTAATTTAAAAGACAGAGTGATTAGTCCTTGGTCCTTTCAATGAACTCGCTCCTCCTTGGGCAATGATGGCACATGGCCTGAACTGAGGTGGGGAAAAGGTGAAGAAATTAGGAAAGAGCTTTGTCACCCTGAAAGATTTGGAGCTACCTCTTCTAGCTATGAGCAGGGCAAGGGAAGTGGAGCATGTATATGAGGTATCTATTGACATTACCTGTTTTTTCCCTAGGCTGTGGCTATTGTATCTGGATGTATAATAAAAGTTAGTGCAAAACTTCTACGTCTGTAATTTCATAAATGCCAGAGGGATCATCCCCATCAGGGATGGGATGATTTTTTTACTTTTTTTAATGTGCCTACTAGAAAATCTGAATTTATATATGTAGCTCACACTACATTTCTATTGGACAGCACTGCTCTGGAGGTATACTTAGCAACAAATTTATCCTGTCAAGCTTACCAGGAAGCTGTTTCTTCTCTAAGTCCTTTATCTTGTGATGCCTATCTACTCTACATCCCTAATTAATATGGAGAATCAGTCTTTAATTAGCAAATAGAACTGTATTGCCTTTGGTATTTATTTAGAACATTTTTTCACTATATGTAATCCATCTCTCACGCTCTCAATTCCTCTTGATGATCTATTTGGAAGAATTCTCTGCCTTTGACATGTGATTCTTTCTCCTGAACAATTTTGAATTTGCCCTTTAAATCCATGAACTTCCAGTCATAGACATTTTTGCTGTCAACATATCAACACCCTTCCATCCATCCTGATCCTTCGCCTGTCCTTTACCTCCTGCCCTCCAAACACAGCAGGAAGTTTTCAAGTACAAGAAAAGAATTTGGTAAGAAAGCTTTAAAGTACTTTCAAATGCTATATATTCTGGGCAGGTGACTGTGTAGTATGATTGGGTTAAGCAACATGATATAATGGTCACAGTAGTTAAAAGCCAGACTATGGGAGCAACAATAGCAAAAGTAGACAAATGAAACTACATCAAACTTAAAACTTCTGCGCATCAGTCAACAGAGTGAAAAGATAACCTATCGAATGAGAGGAAATATTTGCAAATCATATATCTGATTAGGGTATGTATATTAGAATATATAAAGAACTCATATGACTCAACACTAACAAAAAACAGATATTTCTCCAAAGAAGATATACAAATAGTCAACAAGTATATGAAAAGATGCTCAGCCTACTAATTGTTAGAGAAGTGCAAATCAAAGCCACAATGAGATATCACCTCACACTCATAAAGCTGACTGCTATCAAAAAAGAAAACAAAGCAGAAAGTAACAAGTGTTGGCATATATGTGGAGAAACTGGAGCCCTTGTGCACTGCTGGTGAGAATGCAAAATGATGGAGCTGTTACAGAAATCATTATGCAGATTTATCAAATAATTAAAAATTGAATTGCCACATTATCCGGCAATCCCACTTCTCAGTAAATACCCAAAAGAATTCAGAGCAAGGTATCAAAGAGATATTTGTGTGTGTTCATTGTAATACTATTCACAAAAGCCAACAGGTGAAAGCAACCCAAATGTTCATTGACAGATGAATGGCTAAATAAAATGTGGTATAAACAAACAATGAATGGAATATTATTCAGCCTTAAAAAGGTAATCCTGCTATGACATGGATGAACCTTGAGGATATTATGCTAAATGAAATCCGTTAGTCACAAAAAGACAAATACTGTATATTAAGCATCTAAAGTAGTCAAAATCATAGAAACAGAAAATAGAATGGTTGTTGCCAGGGACTGGGGGAAGGAGGAAATGGGGACTTGCTGAATGGGTATAGAACTTTAGTTTGTCAAAGTGAAAAAGTTGTAAATATCTATTGTGCAGCAATGTAAATAGGCTTAACACTACAACCTGTACACTTAAAAATGGTTAAGATGGTTAATTATATATATTTTTTACCACGGTTAAAAAAAAAGACTGGGATCTTGGACAAGGTACTTAACCTCTCAAAGCTTTGGTTTCCTCATCTGTAGAATGGACAATCTGTTACCTAATGGATGTTCATGTAAAGTGGTTTTTATTTTTATGAGTGATACCAAGGGTTTTAACTTTAAATTTTTCTGAAAAGATTGATTTTTTGTTGTTTAAGCTAATTCCTGATCAAAATTTCAACAAGAAGGCATTAGGAAACTTTTGGAGGCGATGGATGTGTTTATTACCTTGACTGTGGTGATGATGATCAGGGGTGTATGCCTGTGTCCAAACCCATCAACTTGTGTACATTAAATATGTACATTTTATGGTTTATCAATTATATCTCAATAAAGCTGTAGAAACACTTCCTACACATTCTTCTCAAGAGCTGTTCTACAAAGTCTGTCTTCAAACATTGCAAACACAGTCTTCATAGGTTCTCTATCGACTCCATTGACTTCACTTCCTAACAGCGACAAAACCACACACACAAAAACCCAAAGACCAAAACCCAACAAACTAAACATCTGCCCCAAATCTTTCACCATGCCACATTAATAAGAACAGTGATGGGAATGAGGAGAGCAAAGATAAAGAACCAAGACACAAATCGGGGCTCAACAGGGACTTGTGGAAGGAGTGAGTAAAAGAATGAATGACAAAGGGGAATAAGAGGGTGAACGTGATCACCCTGTTGGCACCCTTTCACACCTCTGTGTCCTTGCTCCATAATCCACAAGTGAGTCAGGGATTATGCTAATAAAGGAAATCAGATGATAGTGGCTGGCCTCAAGCCCCTATGCTCAGTTCCAGGAGTGTCTGGGCCCCAGATGGAACTACAAGTATGAGAAGATTGCCTACACCCTCTGCCCCACTGCCTTTTCTAAAGAGATGGAGACAGATAGGAGGTTCTGAGCTGAGCCTGGGGTGACAATCCCCCTCCTTGTCCCACAGGCCGAGCCCAGCTCAGGCCCCAGAGGAAGAGGAGAAAATTGTTTCCCGGTTTCTTATTTTTCTGTGAAGCTGGAGTTGGGCTGAGCCAGATTCATTCGGGGAAGCCCTGAATCTACAGGGAGGGAGCAGTTGAGAGGAAAGAGGGTGGAAGGGGAGGAGCCTATGATAAAACAACATTTCTTTTCGCTTCCTCTTTTGGACTCCAGAATTTGCCTGTCCTCTGGGGTGGAATCCATCAAGGCTCAAGAGAAACCTGGGTTTCTGTGCTGGTGAGGTCAGAGCCAACCTGTCCCGGGAGCTGATGGGGATCTTCTCATCCCTACCCCTCCCTGCTGCTGAGAGTGACAGGGCTGATTGCACGCCCTGCCATCCTTTGGGCCACACGCTACTGTGGACAGCTCTGCTATTCCTGGGTGAGTCAAGGTGCCCAGGAGGGACAGAGGAGCTGGAACAGGGGCAGGTGCGCTGTCCTAACTCAGCTGCCGCCACCTTGGCTGTGGCGGAGCTTGGCCAAGGATGAGGGGTGGCACGGGAGGCATGTCAGGGAGGTCGGGAGCAGGGAGGCAGGCTGATGCAGATCGAACTGCAAAGCTGCTGGCCTTGGCGAATCATAAAACTGGCAGCATTTTTTAAAATGTCTTTTGTCCAACCTCACTGGGCATGCAGGCCCCTGATGATCTGCCACCCTACACATCAGAACCTGCTGAAGAGAGTCTAATGGCCTAGACTTCGATGACTAGTGAGTGGCCAGGGCGCTTCCCTTCCTGAGAAATCTGTATGTCACAGGAACCAAACCATAGCCGGGAGGGATAATGCTGTCTTAGCCGACGGGTGGGAGGAAGCCACGGGACACATTTTGGAGGGCAGTGGCCTTTCTCTGGGCTCCTGAAACCTCTTCAGGCAGCAGAAGCCTATTTTGTTCCTGTGTAGGGAGATATCCCTGGGAGGAAGCACAAGAGGGTTGGGTTACCCAGCGCACTGGGGCTCAGAGAATACACAACCTGGGAAAATCTGGAACCATCAGCTGTGAGACCGGAGATATCATGCAGGCCTCCTTGCACTGCTCAGACATGGGGACAGGGCCTGGCTCTGATCGGGGAGAAAACTAGGGTCCTGGGGCCAAGATGGAGGGCTATTTTCTGACCATGTTCTCAGCTGTGAGTCAGCTGCAGGGCCTGATGGTACAGGTAGTGAGGGCACCTAGAGGAGCCCCACTGCCGGGACTGTAGCCCGAGCTGTCTGAAGGCTCCACCCTCAAAGCCACCTCTGGATGGCCCCAGAGGAAGACACGAGGCCACGCTCCACGTGATGGGCTATGACCGAGAGTAACTCTGGTCAGCTCTGGGAGCCCTGGCTCTCAGTGCTGGGTGATACTGGCACAGGAGGGAGAGGTGAGGAACAGAGAGTATTCCCCGATGAACAGGAGGAAATGAACTGAAGAAGGGCGTGCAGAATGGGCACTGAACTATCTAACTTTTCGTGGGGGGGAAGCTCAGGTCTAGAGAGGCCATATGCGTCTCTGTCGGTGCCAATAGAGCTACCAACGTGCCAGTCACCTGGGCAAGGCTCCTGCGAGAGGCTTTTTGTATTTTCTTCTATTTACCCTTTTACAAAATCACCAAGGATTTACTCCATCTTTTCTTACCTGCACCATAATATTTAGGTCTTCATCACGCAATAACTCAATTATCACAACATCTTCTGACCTGGTCTTAACAGCTCCTATCTCCTCTTCCCTGAACCCGGGTTACACACTGTGGCTATGACATCTTCAGAACAGCTGTGGCTGAGTCATGCGCTTCATAAATGCCTTCAGTGCTGCACTGCCTGCTGAATAAGCCCAAATTCCACCCTGCTAACATGTTCCCATTGCCTGCAGTGGATCTTCCTCTATACCAGGGAAAGTGTATGT
Source organism: Smutsia gigantea (assembly GCA_032199065.1). Taxonomy (NCBI): domain Eukaryota; kingdom Metazoa; phylum Chordata; class Mammalia; order Pholidota; family Manidae; genus Smutsia; species Smutsia gigantea. Next base: position 240,030 of record JAVSCE010000897.1, on the reverse strand, counting down.
GCACTACATTTTCTGCTTTCCACAGATTCCACAAACTGCCTTGCTTAAACATTAAACAAATTTAAATTATTTAAACATTCAATAAATTGCTATGTGCAATTTAATTATAATAAATTAAATTATAATAAATTCCCTGGGACTTGGGAATTTATCAGTGACCAAGAGAGAGAGTCTCCTGACCCAAAGTACAAAGTCTTTGTCTTCCTCAGAAACTATATTAGGTGTGAACATATTTAGTATTGGCTACTATTTGTTGACTGCGGAATGGATAAAAGGTAAGTGGCTTCTCTCTGCTTTTCTTGTCTCTTCCCTGTTTCTTCCCTTCCTCCTCTCAGTCTCACCTTCTTCACCCACTCTCCCGCTGCACTGGCCTCGCTGCCAATGCCACACACCCTGCTCTCCAGCGTCACTTCTGTCAGTAACTTCCAAACCTCTCTCTCCAGCTTTTCTCAAGTACAATTTTAGCTTTTCTGTGGGAAATGAATTGTACGGAGGACAAAAAACTGAGGAGACCAGTTGGGAGTGGGAGAAAGCTGGTGGCAATCTAGACCACAGTGGTGGGGATGGACATGGAACGAAGTTCAAGATCTGAGTTGAAAGCAGAATGAACAGGGTATGCAGGTGTGAGCGGGATGGGGTTTGGGAGAAAGAGAGAGAGAGTAATAGAAGATGACTGCAGCTCTCAGGACTGAGTAGGAAGTGGGTAGATGGTGAAGACAGACACTTATGTGAGGAAGACAGGGAGGAAACACGTGCATCCTCTTCATTTCACCACAAGGAGGTCCCAGTGAGTTTGACAAGAAAATTGTTAGTGGACTGGTGAGGACTGAGTCCCAGTTGCATAGAATGAAACAGTGAATGGAAGGAGTGGAAATGGGAACAGACAGTACTGAAAAAGAAATTGAGAGATCTGGCTGTGGATGGGAGCAGAGAAATAATTTTGGGATTATATGTGGGGTGAAGTGAGAGGCTTTCTTTTTTTTTTTTTAGATGAAAGACCCTGGAGTATATTTATGTTGTCAGGAAAGATGCAGCTAAGGAGAAACTGGTGATGCGGAACAGAAAAGGAATCCCATGAATGGCCCTTGAGGGGGTGAAAGGGACATAACCCGGGACAGAGACGGGCCCTAGAGAGGAGGAGGGAGATTCTCCTGGGGCAAAGCAGGAGAGGAAGACGAGCAGAGACCCAGGCAGGGCGGGCGGTTCAGTGGGGGGATGTGAGATCTCTGGCCGCTTCTGTTTCCTCTGTGAAGTGTGAAGGCCGGCATCAGCTCAGATGAGAGGGGACCAGAAAGCTGGCGGAGTGAGGAATCGGGGAGTGTCACCACCGGGAGAGCAAGTTTACTAGAACAAAGGGTCAGAATGGCAGTTCAGTTTTCTTGTGAATATGGTGACCATACATTTACAGCCCCCCCAACCTGCCTGCTCGTGTGGCCATTTCAGTAACACACAGCTGGACCATAAAGGCATGGACAACACAAGTGAATTTCATGGAGACAGGGAAAAGCAAGGGGATCAAGGGGCGTTGCAAGGAGGTGAATATTTGTAGTGCAGAACCATTGAATTGGAACTCCAGGCTCATCTTTGCTCTCTCTCTTACAGCTCCTGTGGCTGGGACCCAGGGTAAGTGCTCTCCCCACATCCTGTCTCCCGCCAGCTCCCCTCTCCTCTGCTCCCAGCACCTGTCTCGGGGTGTTCTGAACACACCAGCAACCCAGAGCGGAGACAGAGCCAGGAAAGAGTAACTGCTCCCAGGAGATGCTCTGCACGCTCTCCCCCTCTCCATCCTCCGTCCCTCCTCCCAGGGAAGCAGGAGACGGGCAGTCATGGGGCACAGGTGCTTTACATCTGCTGGTCCTGCTATGGCAGGAGGTTGGAGATATCATCCTAGAAAGTACCAAAGTCCCCTCTCTCCGTCGCCTTCCTCTCTCTAAGTAAAATCAAGAGCCAGGCAATTTTAGTTTCAGCTGCTTAGGTTGTCCCCGTGCGTTGATAAATCCTCTACCTGGCCTGTCTCTGAGGGCTCCAGGGCCTGCGCCCCTGGACAGAGACAGGAGGAGGCCGCGCTGCTTGCAGCTTGTGGCGTGAGCTCTGCTGCCCTTCGTCTCTGCGCCGCTAAGGGGCCCGCCTCCCAGGACGGGTACGGGTGCTCTCCCAGGGCTACTGGGTCCAGGGCTCCTTAGACTGGCTCCCCAGTCTCTCTAACTTTTTCTTTATCCTTCCGAGGCCACAGAGACTCCTGTGTACGTGTGTGTGTGTGTGTGTGTGTGTGTGTGTGTGTGTGTGTGTGTGTGTGTGTGTGTGATAGAGAGAGGAAGGAGCTGGTTAGGATGTCCCTTGCTGAGGTGCACATACATTTCTAGAGCAATTGCCTTGCTCTCCCCCTCGCTCTTACCTCTTGCGTCTCCTGAGGAGTGACCACTTTCCCCGAGAGAACCAGGGGGGCCGGCGCCCTGTGTTGGGGTGTTTGAATGAGAGGAACTGCCTTCAGCTCCGGAACAGTTCTGGGCCGAGTTCTACTCTTGATGTCCCCAGCAGGACCTCAGGTGTTCCTGGTCTGAAATTTGGGGGTCTGCTTAAGCTTTGGGGTCTCCTTTCCTCATGGTGCCTCCTCTCTCTGCCCCTCAGATCTCCTGAAGGCTGTGGTGGACCTCGAGCCCCCGTGGATCAACGTGCTCCGGGAGGATTATGTGACTCTGAGGTGCCGGGGGGCCCTCACGCCTGAGGACCACCCCACCCAGTGGTTCTTTAACGGGAGCTCCATCCGGACCCAGGTCCAGCCCAGCTACAGCTTTAAGGCCAGCAGCAGTCACAGGGGGGACTACAGGTGCCAGACAGGCCAGACCAGCCTCAGTGACCCTGTGCATCTGGATGTGGTTTCTGGTCCGTGGAGGAAGGGCGGGGAGGGCCTGGGAGGACAAGGAGAGATGAACTGCTTACAAGGCAGGGGTTTTTAGGAAAGGGGTGTGGCCTGTTTATTGGGAAGCATCGCTATGAGCTGTTTGAAGTAGTTTTTGTCCACTCATTTCCCTTTTCACCAACCCCCTTTGTGTGTACTGTGATGGGGTGGAAGTTCTAAGAACTCCTCAGAATGTTAGGTTGTTTTGCCTCATTCTTGACTGAGAAAGGAGGTTAAAAGGCCACAGATAGGCAGCTGGAGTGTGACAGAAGCAGAAGGAAATTTCTACTTCATGAAAACCCACTTCAGTGGCACAGTCAGAAAGCCCAGGCAGACATCCTGGCCCTGGGAATCACTAGCCATGTAAGCGTCATGAGCCCATTTACCCTTGGGTCTCGGTTTCCTCATCTGCTCAATGGGATAGTATTGCCTCTGTCATCAGCTCTGGTGAGAACCAGCATGAACCAGCATCTCCCCGCCCTCCTGCCCTCCATGCGGCCCCAGGTGAAAGTGGTGTGACTCTGTTGCATTTCCAGCCCCTGACAGGGCAGGGCTTCATAAACATCTGCTCAACTGTTTAATGATTTTTAAAAGCTCCTGGTGAAAAACAGTCTCTCCATAAAGAAGAGCTACAAAGTGATTCATGAAAATTGTCACTGTACTCTTCACTTAGTCCCCTTCGCTCACCTGATCCTCAAACTTTCCTCCAAAGTACATAGCAGGCCAGGTGGGCTGGCAGCGGTCTTCAGGCTCCCCCCTGCAGCCTGCCAGGAGGTGATAGGCCTGGAGGGAAGTCCCAGAGGCCTGGCAGAGCTCTGACTTTGGTGCCCCACCCCTCCAGGAAGGGGGGATCTGAGGGTCCTCTGCTACCCAGAATGAGTAAGTTGGCAGGGGGAGTTTATCACTTCTCTACAAGGCTTCCCCGAGGTTGTGGAGGAGTTTGGTTCCCAGGAGACAGATGGAAAGGCCCTTTTATTGTTCAAAGGACACATCATCAGTGCCTTGAACATAAAGCTGGGCCCTGCCCTCAAGATCTGCACCAAGATAAACGTCCTCAAGGAGACCTAAGGTCTTGCAGGGACCTGCCCAAGGCAGACGGTCCCCACTATCCAGCTATAACCTGGCACCAGCACAGGCAGTGCAGGGAAGTGCAGGCTCTTCCAGCGCCTCACATCTTCTGCAGGGGGGCCACCAGGAGGGAAGAGACACCCCAGAGCTCCTTGCTGATGCTACATGGCAGCAGCTTTGACATTGTCTTGGGTTCTACTTTTAACAATCTTTACAGTTCTCAGCATTCCCACCTACCATAATCCAGTCTTTATAAAGAGGCAATCTAGGGAAGCGGGACTGACTACTCGGCCTTATCCTGGAGTGGGGTGTCCCCTCAGGGCACCAGTTCTCTAAGAGGAGGAATGTGCAGGACGGGAAGGCAGGACGTGTGCGGAATGCAGGTGTGCCTCGCCCGGGGAGACGGAGTGTTTTCTAGCTTGTGGGACCCGAGTAGCAAGATCTGGGACTCCTCTGCCATCCCTCTGGATCGTCGCGCTGCCGTTGTGGCTCAGAGTTTCTCTCTGCTGTCAGTCACTGCCTCGGTACTGGACACTTTCTCCTGCGCCCGCGCGGGTGGGCACCAGGTGGTCAGAGACTTGGTTGGCCGCATTCATATTTGCTGCAGGGACTATGCGTGACTGGCACATGTGTGGCTGAGGTCATTCTTTCTGTACTCCCTGCTCCCTTCCAATTTACCTGGTATCTTCTTCTTCCCTACCTTTGTTTCCAATAACAAGTCTGCTGTGTGCTATAGATTCAGAAAAAAGGCGTGTATGGGCTGAGGTTAGGAGTAGGAGAACGCACCTTATTCCGTATACAATAGGCTCTATTCCCTATGCAATAAAAATTCAATATTTTTCTTTATCAGTAAAAGAATGAAAATCGGCGGGCTAATATATCTACCCAGGAGGCTAATGACCCATCGTGACACTGGTGCCTTCAGACAGAGACCCTGCTGAAGCTGAGCTCATTTACTTTCATAACATTCACCCAATAAGCTAGTATTTGCTGCTGTCCATTGCTTTCTGCTATCCCCAAGGACACACGTCTCTGCTGCATCCCCCTCCCGCGCTGTCTCCCATGTCAGACCAGATGCCTCTCTCTTGCACCCCAGTCTCTTGTCTCCTTCCTGCAGGGGCCTGTTGGGCAGGACAGGGCTGTGCATACCTCTCCCAGGACTGTAAAGAGAAGACGAGCATATCCTGAATACCTGCTATGTGCCAGAACTACTGTAGATGCATGCTATTATTATGCCCATTTTCTTGGATGAGGAAACTGAGGCCCAGACGAGTTAAATCACTGTCCCAAGATTACAGGGCTCATAAATGTTGGCGCCAGAATTAGAGACCCAGACTGTCTGATTCCAAGCGTAAGCTCTTCCCTCCGCAGGTCAGGCCCCGCCGCCGAGGGTGGTCTATGTCTCAGAGTTGAGCCAAGAGCTCCTGGTCCTGTGGTCCATTTGTGTCTTTCAGATTGGCTGCTGCTCCAGACCCCTCGCCTGGTATTCCAGGAGCCGGAGCCCATCCTGTTGAGGTGCCACAGCTGGAAAAACAAGACTCTGTACAAGGTCACATTCTTCCAGAACTGGAAACCCAGGAAATTTTCCTCTATGAATTCCAGCTTCTCCATCCCACGAGCGAACGTCAGTCACAGCGGCATGTACCACTGCACAGGGCTCATAGGACAGACGCTGCACTCATCCCAGCCCGTGACCATCGCCGTCCAAGGTGGGAACCGAAGCTTTACAAGGAGCTTCAGGCCTTGGAAGGATGGGTTGGAAGGGGATTGCTGGTGTTTTTTTAAGACTTCAGTACCTGTGTTCTCCTGAAGTGCCCCTTTGACATTGATGGGAACTCTGAATGTCCTTTTGGCGACTGCTATGTGGATGTGCGGCAGTGTTTTAGCTCATTCCTCAAGGATTATAGAAAATGGGTGTCATTCACTTGGTGTTTTAACTTTCAGGGGACAGAAGCTATCTTTTCATCCTCCCAAATCCATCCACTGACATAACTCCCTCTTTTCCACCTCATTCAAGGTACTCCACTTTGTCATACGTCCTTCTGTGTCTAGGATTCTGAAGCTTGTTTGTGCCTCCCTACGAACCCTCTCAGCCCTGGCTCAAATCTTACCTCGGAGCAGCCATGTTGGCATGAGAATCTCTCTCCACATACGAAGCCTGTGCTCTAGGCCTATACTGTTCTTGAGACATGGTGCATTGTGGAATCCATATTGTGCCCTTTCGGGAGGCCTCACAAGCTGTTCATGCCAGACTAGTGTTGTTCAGTGAATAATCCAGCACAGAGGAGGTGGTGAGTGGAGGTCTCTTGATATGGCCTGTGGAGTCTCTAGTTCACTGTTTCCCAAAGGCTGTTCCCTAGTCATGTAACTCCTTCAGAGGTTTTTCAGAATGAAGGGTACTGTGGTCAAATTAATGCAAAACATGCTGTGTGCTCTGTCCCTCTCCTTTTATATTCATGATGCACATTAAAGGCTTCAAGAAACCCCGTGGTAAAGAAAAATTTTAAACTAAGTTTCATAAGGCATTTGCCAAATGTGGGTGGCCACAAAACCTTTCTTCTCTGTAACTTCTATTAATGTTCCTCACAACAGATAGACCCAAGGTCACCCTTCGGGAAATGCTGATCCAGTGCTTTATTTGGGAGGGCAGAATCATGAAGAGATCCTCTGAAGCCTTCCTGGGCTACCTGTCTTCTCTTTGCTTTGGCCTTAACCCCTGCTTGGGGGACCTCAGAAAGACTCCCCATTGGGGACCTGGTTGCTTATTCAAATTTCTATCTTAAAATTGTAATTTTTTTCATTTCTCTGCTTCTCCTATTAGGTCCAGCAGTTTTATTCATCTTTCCACCTTGGTGTCAAATCACTTTCTGCCTGGTGATGGGTCTCCTGTTTGCAGTGGACATGGGGCTGTATTTTTCTGTGCAGAGAGACCTTCAAAGCTCAATGGGGGACTGGAGGAATCACAGAGTCAGATGGAGCCAGAGCCCTCAGGACAAATGACCCCTCACGCTATGGTATAAAAGCGGCATTGCTTCGGGCCATCCCTGTCTTCTCCCCTTTGGTAGCAACCTGGGCAAAGGAGCCTCCAAACACCCGGGGACAGGAGGCCTGTGCTCTCCAGAGCTAAATCCCAACCTCATTTAGCTTCTGAACCTCTACAAGGACACACAGTGAATTTGTTCTCACAGATCTTAGACAGAGGCTCCTCAAATATACAAAAACTCAGTAAACTCAAACTAAATCCAGCTATCTGACTACTTCTCAGTACTCTACTTCTAGCACCTTGGTCCCAGCCACCACCACCTCTCACTTGGATTATTGCAATTATCGCTCTACATTCACCCTTGCCACCCTACAGTCTATTCTCACAACAGCTGAACTGATCTTTTAAAAATGTGTGTTTTATCTGTCTCTTCTTTGCTCAAAGCTATGCAACAGCTTTCTCTTGCACTTATGAGTAAACGCTAAAGCCTTTGCAAGGTTCTACAAATTGCTACATGATCTGGCTTCTCACTGTCTCTCTGACCTCATCTACTGCTCTTCCTTGCTTCCTTGAACACAGTCATTATACTTCTGCCCAGGGCTTCTGTTATTTCCTGTTTCTGGCTTGTTCTCTCATACAGATATCCACATCATGCTTCTTTATGGTCTTTATACAAATGTCACCTTATAAGTGAGGCCTCCTTGATCATTTAACATAACCTTACTCTCCCACCATCTCCTAATCCCTCTCTCCTGCTTTATTTCCCCCCCACTCCTTTTTATGCACTAATGTACCATATGTTCACTTGCTCATATGTTTATTGTCTGACTACCACTGCTTCCATCAGAATGTGAGCACTAGGAGAGCTGGGCCTTTGTCTGTTTTGTTCACTACCATATACTTAGAGTCTAGGTTGGTGTCTGGCACATGACAACACACTCACTAAATGTTTGTGGAATGAGTAAATTCTTTAGCATTTGAAATCAGAGAACTTTAAACCCAGCAAGTCCTTAGAAACAATGTAGTCCAACCTCCTCATTTTAAAATTGAGGAAGTCGTGGCCCAGATGGTGGGAATCTGTTGTTCAAGGATAGTTGGTGCCACAGACTTTTATATATACAGTTATGGATCAAATGCTACATTTTGTTCTATAACTTGCTTTTTGTACTCACTATTGGGTCATGAGCATCCCTCTACAATGTCTGTTTTAAGTCATCACTTTAATGTCTGTTCTACTTTTAAAGATACTCAAGTTACTGAACATAAATGGATATATTTAAGTGTATGTATAAACTTAGCATTGCATACATAGACTCCTCTGTATTTGAACCTCTCTGAAATAAAAAGTAAAGAGGTAAATGACATTGGGAAAGTGCTTGTGTGATGCAGTAGTTAATGTCCAGGTACAGAGGTGCCTGGTTAAGGATTATACTTGGGACTCTTGCAGGTCAGTGGGTTTTGAGGCTGCAGAGGGCTTGGGGAGAAGGGTGGAGGAGTTTGGACAAGGCAGTCCTTGAACAGGCCAGGACACAGACCGTAGGGCAGGCTACCTTCCCTTTTGAGGTGAGGACCATTCTTTTACAGGCCCTTGGCTAAAATGTCCTGACTCTGACACCCAGGCCTGGCTGGCCTAGACTCTGAGAGTGAATGAATTTCAAGGTTCTCTTCCTCCTGGAGTTATGAAACAGATGCATTCTTTTGAGAATGGTTTGATTTTCCTCTGCAGAAGTCATTCATTGCACACTTCTCCAAACATTCCCTTTCTTCTTAGACTGATTACCTTTCCAGTGTAGCCGACCTCTCTAGCAGCAGACTTTACCAGCTCTTCCTCACCGGTACACTGGCAGAGGGTTGATGGAGAAACCCAGTGCAAAAGTGGGACTGATCTCTGCATGAGATCTCCCTTCTCCCTCTTCAAAGGCCTCACAAGTTTTCCAAACGGTCCTGAGCCATTTGAAGAGAAAAGAGGCACTTTTGGGGCAGGGTTTTTTAGTTTCTCTTTAAAAATTAGTGGTTTCCTTTAAGTCAGGCAGGTGAGAATATATTTCAGAAAAGTCAACTTTGGGTTCCTTTAATAAGCAACTGAACTGTAAAATTAGAATGTATCACAGTCCCTTTAGATCCTGTCCTCCTCAGTGGAGTGGCTGGCATGCCCGCCGGCCCCCTCCTAGACCAGGGTTTCATTTTGTCGCGGGCTTACTGGGACATTTTGCTTCTTTCCGCCCTCGCGTCTCCGAAGAATCTCCCCCTTTGGGCTTTTTAGGACAAGTCCACGCCACGTAGAAACATCAGAAAATTCAAAGGGGATGGATGTTCTGGAATAATGAAGGTGAGACGGCAAAGACTCAGTTCGCAAGGCCGCAGGGCTGACGACGGGAGCTAGTGTTGAGTTTACTGGGCAGGGAGCTCCTCGCGCGCCCCGGCCTCCCGCGGGTAGGAGGGCCTGCGGCCTGCAGGGGCGCCCTCCCCGCCTGAGCCCTGGGATCCGGCTGCGGCCCGCCCAGGCCTCAGAGGAAAACGCTCGGTGCCTTTCCACCCGGCTCTGGGATGCGAGCGCCAGGGACCCGACCCGACCGCAGGAGGGCCGCGCCCACCACACGTCACCCGCCCGCTGCTTCCCAGCGGCTCGTTCTCTGCGGGGCGGGGCGACAAGGTCGCCGAGTCCCCGCAGCTCGGAGCCAGCTCTCGGCTCCTCTGAGAAAATCGACTTGGTAATGGACGGGCAACCAAATTAGGAGACCCCAGCCTTCTGCTAGCTGGTTTCACGTATTTCATTGACATACATTTTAGAATAGAAAACACTTGAAACAGCGGTGTGGAAGAAAATAAGCAACTGCATTGGCGGGAATCGAACCCGGGCCTCCCGCGTGGCAGGCGAGAATTCTACCACTGAACCACCAATGCTGTCGACGAAACTAGCTTTTTGCAGCAGATTCCCTTAATATCATCTCCGTCCGTAGCGCCGTTTCACGAAGATCACGCTGTCTCTGAGACACAATTTCGAAAACATTGCTTCAATATTTCAAGACTTAAAATAGAAAAATACTAAACTCCTGGCTTTGAGGCCATGGTTCTATTCGCACGTTAACGTGTTTTGGATTTTTCCCGAGTCGCAGGATTCAACCTAACCAAGGGGAGAATTGGTTTTCGGGAAGTTTCTGCCTCAACTGACTTCTCGCCCCCCAGCACCAGCCCGGGGAAGCTGGAGCCTTCTCGCCGCGGCCCTGAGTCACCCAAGTGGGCGGCGGGGCGGCGCTGGGCTCCGCGCTAGCGCGCCGGAAGCGGGGGCGGGAGGAGGCGGGTCCCCGACGGCTGCATAAAAAGCTCGGAGAAGCAGCCCGAGCAGGGCTGCAGGAGAGCGCCGTCAGGAGCGTCGCATTGCGGAGCGCAAGGCAACGGCCTGGGCAGCCCCGAGCCCCGCCAGCCCGTGCGTCCGGATCTTCGTCCCCAAGAGCGCAAGACGCCACAGCATGCCCGCCCCGAGGGAACTGGCCGTAGGCATCGACCTGGGCACCACGTACTCGTGCATGGGCGTGTTCCAGCGTGGCCGCGTGGGGGTCCTCGCCAATGACCAGGGCAACCGCACCGCGCCCAGCTACGTGGCCTTCACCGACACCGAGCGCCTGGTGAGCGACCGCCCTGAACCCTCACAACACCGTGTTTGACGCCAAGCGGCTGATCGGGCGCAAGTTCGCCGACGCGACGGTGCAGTCGGACCTGCGGCTTCCGGGTGGTAAGCGAGGGCGGCAAGCCCAAGGTGCGCGTGCGCTGCCGCGGGGAGAACAGGGCGTCCTGCCCCGAGGAGGTCTCGTCCGTGGTGCCGAGGCGTCCCTGGGCCAGCCCGTGAGGTACGCTGTGATCACGGTGCCCGCTTACTTCAACGATTCGCAGCGCCAGGCCACCAAAGACGCGGGTGCCATTGCGGGGCTCAACGTGCTGAGGACCGTCAACGAGCCCACGGCGCCCGCTGTCGCCTACAGGCTGGACCGGCGGGGCGCCGGCGAGCGAAACGTGCTCATTTTCGACCTGGGCGGAGGCACCTTCGACGTGTCGGTGCTCACTATCGACGCCGGTGTCTTTGAGGTGAAAGCCACGGCTGGAGACACTCGCCTGGGTGGAGAGGATTTCGACAACCGGCTAGTGAACTACTTCGTGGCGGAGTTCCGACAGAAGCACGGGAAGGACCTGGGCGAGAACAAGCGGGCACTGCTCAGGCTTCGCACGGCTTGTGAGCGCGCCAAGTACACCCTGTCCTCCAGCACCCAGGCCACTCTGGAGATCGATTCCCTGTTTGAGGGTGTGGACTTCTGCACGTCCATCACTCGGGCCCGCTTTGAGGAACTGTGCTCGGACCTCCTCTGCAGCACCTTGGAGCCGGTGGAGAAGATCCTGTGGGATGCCAAGCTGGACAAGGCGCAGATCCATGATATTGTCCTAGTGGGCGGTTCTACGCGCATCCCCAAGGTGCAGAAGCTGCTGCAGGACTTTTTCAATGGCAGAGAGCTGAACAAGAGCATCACCCCAGATGAAGCTGTGGCCTATGGGGCTGCTGTGCAGGCGGCAGTGCTGATGGGGGACACGTGTGAAAAGGTACAGGATATTCTGCTGCTGGACGTGGCTCCCCTGTCCCTGGGACTGGAGACAGCCGGTGGGGTGATGACCATGCTGATCCAGAGGAATGCCACCATCCCTACCAAGCAGACCCAGACATTCACCACCTACTCAGACAACCAGCCTGGGATCTTGATCCAGGAGTACGAGGGCGAGAGGACCATGACCAGGGACAACGACCTGCTGGGGTGCTTTGAGCTCAGTGGAATCCCTCCTGCCCCACGTGGAGTCCCCCAGATTGAGGTGACCTTCGACATTGGTGCTAATGGCACCCTGAGTGTGACAGCCACTGATAGAATCACAGGGAGGGCTAACAATATCACCATCACCAATGACAAAGGCCGGCTGAGCAAGGAGGAGGTGGAGCAGATGGCTCATGAGGCAGACCAGTACAAGGCCCAAGATGAAGCCCAGAGGGACAGGGTGGCTGCCAAAAACTCCGTGGAGGCCTACGTCTTCCATGCGAAGGGTTCCTTGCAAGAGGAAAACCTTAGGGACAAGATTCCTGAAGAGGACATGCACAAAGTACAAGACAAGTGTCAGGAAGTTCTTGCCTGGCTGGATCACAACCAGTTAGCAGAGAAGGAGGAGTATGAGCATCAGAAGAGGGAGCTGGAGCAAATCTGTTGCCCCATCTTCTCCAGGCTCTATGGGGAGCCTGGTGTGTCTGGGGGTAGCAGTTGTGGAGCTCAAGCCCTCCAGGGAGCCCCCAGCACAGGCCCTGTCATTGAGGAAGTTGATTGAATGGCCCTTCCTAACAAGCCAGCTGTGACTGTAAGGGCTGGGCTTACAAGCCCTCCAGATTGTCTTGTATAATCCTACCCTACTTCAGGATGGGAGTGGAGGGGAATCTTTCTGCCAAACACGGAACTTTCTTCTCAGTGTATTTTATAACTGAGGTCTTTATCATCTGACTTTTCAAAATCCTCTTCTCCCACTTCAAACAGGCAGAAATCATTAAGATTTGTGTGGCACTTGAATACTGCTTTTACCAATATTTTGTTTATTTTGTTACTTGCATGTATGGACTGTTACGTGAAATATAGATCTAAATAAAAATGTAAAACTCTTAGTTCTCCTACCAACTCAGTTGGAAAGTCTCATTCCAGTTACGTTTTCATTCCAACTTAGTTTCATTCATTCCCTCTCACCCTCATATACCAGGATCAGGTGTCCCAGCTGGTTGAGCACATGAAGAGGCAAGGTTTTCAGAAACAGAAAATTGTTGGGGTGGGTGCTGAAGGAGGGATGTGAAGAAAATCCACAAGGTGTGTGTGTGATTTCTATAGGGGAAAACAGGGTAAGGGAAGACTTAGAGGGAGACACATTGAGACATTAGTGAAATGTGGTGGCTGGTAGGAGAGAACTGTGACTTGTGCTGGAAGAGGAATGAAGGGAGATGGAGTTGGAAAAGCAGAGATGGAGAGAGTTGGTCAGTCCATGTGTTCTAATGCACTGATAAATAGTTTATAATTAGCTGTCTTTGTGTTAATTTATCCATTCTTCTTGTAGACCCCCAAGTCCAGGACTCGGGAATATGTTAGACTAAGAGAGTAGTCCAGTGATATAATCAGTGTTACTATTGATCTTACGCGGGTGAGAGAAATAGGATGGTCCCATCTGGTTTCTGTGAGACTCTTAAGATATCAACAGCAACTAGGTAGGATAACTGAAATCAGATTGCTTAGGTTTTCAGCTCTGTTACTTTATATATACTGCAAGTTAAACTTTCTGAGCTTGTTTCCCCTTCTGTACAGTGGGGATAATGGTGAAACCTATATTGGGATTGTTAACCCTCTTGAGAGTTCAGTTAATTAATATATGTTAGATGTGAAGAAGAATGTTAGGCACACAGTATATGAGCAATAAAATTAGCTATTACTAATTATTATTAGTTGAGTGTCACCTATGTACCAGGTACTGGACATATACAATCTAATTTAATCCTCAGAGCAACATCACAGGGTATCATCTTTCTGAAGATGTGATTCTCAGGTTCAATGAGGTTTAACAATTTACTCAACACAGCTATTAAATGGGAGGGGAGGGGGAACAGGGAGAGGCCGAGGGTTGAATTAAGAACCTTGTGCTGCCTGACTCTAGAGCTTGTACATTGTCATTTCACAAATGGGCCATAACTCTATTTATTACCAGACCTTCCCCCAGATGTGGTATAATTGGACATATTCAGAACACAGCTGGAGGCTGAGCCCCAAGAAAAAAGTGTGTATTTTATTGTGTTATTTACATTGCTCAGGAGGTGAATATGTGTTTTTTGTAACAAGTGGCTGAACCTGGGAAATATCCTCAGGCTCAACTTCACTTGCCAGTTGACAATAGAAGAGCAAGGATGAACTTGTGTTTGCTAGTTCCTGATCACCTGATCTACACTGCATTTCTCCTATGAGCAATGGGAGATTTATTTGTATCTCAAATGAAAGTGGGCTTGTCTAGAGCATTTAGCTAAGGGTGTTTTCTTACAGGTGGAGAGGAGGCTGCAGTAACAACTCACTAGTCTCCTAGTTGTTACTTCACATTTTTAACTGTTCTCTTTTCCTGCATCTGGCCTAAGTCCTATGTAACCTGGCTTCACACTGAAGAAACCGGCAAAAAAGAGATGATATCACATACACTTTCTATATTACACTTTCCCTTTCCTGAACTCCCTCCCTCCCAAATCCCAGTATTGACCACCCCAACCTATTTGTGCTTCTCAAGAGGAATGATGATACAGGGTTTAGGTAATTTCTCAGCATTTAAACAACATATATCTTTCCCTCTCTCTCTCAAAGCACGTACAAAGTATAAGGGAAATTTTTCTTGTGCATAGTTGTGAAAACACTTCAGAGCCTCTCATTTGTGTGATATCTATTTTTCTATAGGGGAGTTTAAACAAACTAACTGCTTAATCTACTTTTGAATGACTGTTGCTGATGGTTTAGTTTCTTTGGGGACTGTTTCCTGTATAATAGGAACCTAAATATCTTTATGTTGTGTATAGTCTTACTTTGATTATTTTAATAACAACTGTGTCACCCAGTGCCTCCCTCCAAAAACCTTAGAACAAATCAAAATACATGCCCTTTATTAAAAAAAAATAAAATCTTGCTACAAGATTTCAAATGAAAAACAGTTTCTTACCCCACTCCCAATTCCTATTCCTCAGAGGGAACCACTTTCAAGGTTTTAAATTTAAAGGCCTTTTTATTTTGCAGTAATTTTAGACTGACAATAATTTTAGATTGACAGAAGTATAGTGAAGATACTACAGGAAGTTATTGTATATCCTTCACCCTGTTTCCCCTAATGTTATGATTTTACGTAATAGCCACAATACACTCACCAAACCCAAGAAATTGACATTGGTGCAACACAACTAACAAAACTGTAGAGAGAGACTGTATTCGGATTTCATGTTTTTCTACTAATACCCTTTTACTGTTTCAGAAGCCAGTCTACAATATTACATTGTCTTTAGTTATGTCTTTCCTCCAATCGTTACAGTTTCTCAGTCTTTGTTGTTTTTCATGGTCTTGACATTTCAAAGTACTGGTCAGATACATGTAGATCGTCCCTCAGTTTAGATTTTTATAGTTTTTCATAATTAGACTGAAGTTTTGTGGAAGAATGCTACAAGGTGAAGCATGCATCTCATTATGTTATATCAGGGGGCACTCAATATCAACATGACTAGTCACTGGTGGTGAAAACCTTGATCACGTGGTTAAGGTTCAACTTTATTTTTTTTTTTTACATGGCTTTTATGAAGCCATAATCTTTAGTTTAGACATAGTTTTTAATTTTACTTTTTATCCTATGTTCTAAGCACAGTGTCCTGACATATTATAATTCCTCAAATGGTACTGAGTAAAAGGTGGCCTTGTAAGAAGCAAAGGAAAGGATATTCCAAGTTAAACATCAATCATTAACTAGGTGCAAAGGCTCCTAAGTTAGACAGGCCAGTGCCTCTCAAACTTCAATGTGCAAAGAATAACCTGAGGGTCTTATGAAATGTGGATTTGGTAGGCCTGAGGTGCAGCCTGAGATCTATATTCTAGTAAGCCCCATGGCTACCTCACATAATCCTCACAACAATTCTATCTCCATTTTTCTACAGCAAAGTGAGGCTCAGAAAAGTCAAATGTATTTCCCAATATCATAGTTTAGCAAATAACAAAGAAAGTTTGTCTGGCATACTTTCCATCCCTTACGCTTCTGGACCTTACATATTCAACCTCTTCTGCTTGACAATTCTTCCTTCTTCCCAAAAGAACAATGTTTTTCCATAACCAGCTCCTCAGAAAAGTGAAGCTGGATATGGAAAGTCAGAGTGGAGATGGTTATGGAAAATCAGCAATTCATAAAGTGGCTTATTTGCGATCCTCAGGAAAAAAAGGAGTCCTTGAAACAACCACCTCCATGAGTTTATCTTTCCTCCATGAGTTTTACTTTCCCCGGACTTGGTCTCTTGATTTCTTGCCCTGGTGACACAGCCAAGCTACAGAATTAGAATAAGTGGTGGGAGTGACTCTGGCAAGACAGTGGGGAATCTGAGGCTTACTAAACGTTGACAACAACCGCCTGAACATTTAAAGACTCAGGCCCGTTATAGCAAATTAAGGGACGTGTGTCTAGGGCTTTTCCTGTTGAGTCAGAGGAATATTTGGTATCTGCCTAGTGAACTTGGCACAAAGGGCTCAATACATTGTTGTCGAATAAAGGAATGGATAAATAGGCACTGAGAAGCTGGAGTCTAAAGGAAAAAATTTTTTTCATAGGGATACATCTTAGTCTCAATTGCTTCCTAATTTCATAGACCAGACTATAACAGAAAAAAATACATTCCAATCCATATTCGCAGTGAAGCAATGCACATACGTGGATTGGTAGAAAACCATTTCAAATCGTACTTCTTGATTTAAAGCCTAATAAATAGGAAAATGTTACAATATTTGTCAGAGGTAGGATTCGAACCCACGACTGCAGGGATTACTGCGATCCGAACGAAGCACCTCATATCGCTCAACCATGCTGGCACAAGCGACAACGTTGTCCTTACTCATTTTAGAGTTATCATAAAATGCTGTGTGATGTTGTATTATCAATACTGTGTTTATTTTAAATAAAATTATGACTTTCGTTGGCATCCCTCGCAAGGCAGGGAAAAAAACTGTTCCGACTCTTCTCTATTTCCTACATCTTCACTACCTTAAACTATAAATATCCATTTTCCCCGGTGCCCCTTCGAGGGTTCTTCTCACTCCTTCTCTAGAGGGGCCGAGCCACGCCCGGGTGGACCCTTTGTCGGCCAGTCGGCCTCGGACCCTGCACCCCAAATCGCAGCTACCAAATCCGACACACGGTGGATGCAGAGCCGGGGCTCGCCAAGGGGCGGCGCGAGGAGCGCCGACGAGAGGAAAATTCTCGGGAGAGCGAGGTGTTGGCTTTCCGGCGGGTCTTCTGTGCCGGTCTTTTGTCTTCTGGCACCGGTGGTCTCTGCCTTCTGGACCCGAGTTTTAGCTGGGGAGGGTTGATTTACAGGACTGTGGACCACGTAGTCATCTAAGAAAAGGCGCCGTATATCTTCAGATAAGAATAAATATAAAAGTTTCAAAGCTGAAAGTGCAGTTGCGTTGGTGGTATAGTGGTGAGCATAGCTGCCTTCCAAGCAGTTGACCCGGGTTCGATTCCCGGCCAACGCAGAAGGTTTTTTTATAGCACTCCGAGCGACCTCGTGAAAAGTGCATGCGTTTTTAAAGCCTGGACAGAAGTAAGGACTGTAGCAGTTCTTATACCTCGTTTTTCTTCTGGCTACCTGTATCTTTCTTGGTCTCTTGCTCTCCCGAGCCACATTTAGGCGGTTTTAGATTATGAGGGTGTCTTCTTTCTTCTCTTCCTTCCTGCCTTCCTTTTTAAACCTAACTTTCGAGGAATCTTTGGGATCTCCTGGATCCTGGGGTATTTTGTCTGAAACTCAGCCTCGGAAGAGGACCACTGTGTCTCTATCTGCGAGAATCATACGGTGCCAGGAGCTATGGGCACTTCAAATTGGCGAGGGCGCCTGAGGAACTACTTCAAGTCTATTTGATGTAAATTAATTAATTAAAATAAATGGAAAAATTTAAACATACTCAATTCGGCTATTGGAGAACATTTGAATACGTTAGGAACAGCTTGAGTACATGAATTATCTTTTTGACTTGTAAATTTTATGAAATATAAGTTCTTCCAAGTTTTTCCAATGCAAATTTAACGTCCGAGTTGAAATGTGCTGCCTGTAAGTGTAAATACATACTGGTTTGGAGACTAAGTACAAAAAATATATATAATCACTGTTTTTATATTCGTTACGTGGTGAAATAGTACTTTGGATATGTTGGGTTATATAAGATATATAATTAGAATTATCACCTGTTTCATCTTACTTTTTACTGTGGCTATTAGAAAAGGTAAATTACATGTAGGGCTCCCATTATGTTTCGATTGTAGTGCGTCAGTATAGAATATATAAGCACAACTTGGCCAGCAACCAGCGGCAATCTGTTCACACTGTGGCAACTTTGAAGTAACTCTTACATAGGAGTTTGAAAAGGCCGTTCTTGAGCTTCCTCGTTAGTATAGTGGTGAGTATCCCCGCCTGTCACGCGGGAGACCGGGGTTCGATTCCCCGACGGGGAGACTGTGTAACGTTTTCTTACTCCCACAAACAAAAAGACTCTTCAATAATTTTAGATTCTTTCTAAGAGCACATCTGTCACATGTGAATGACGTGGATGATGGGCAAGAGTACTAGTGCGTGAGGTGTTTTTTAACCCTGTTTCTGGGTTAGTTGCTTGAATCGTTAATCCTGCAAGTCTCCACCTGACCTGCAGCTGAATAGGCCTGACACTGGGTGTATCTTCCCTCATCCCCATATTTTCTTGCTGCACACTGGAAGAGTGTCCCGGGATGCAGGTTCTGCCTTGAGCCCTGTGCCATCTCCCGCATGGACTAAGCCCTCCTTTCTTTCTTCCGTGTGTTTTGCTATTCAGCAGCAGCCACCGTGAATTCCTAGTGCACACTCTTTCCACCGCCATACTACATGAAGGTGTGCAAACTTGTGAAACAACCTCCTCTACAGGTGGTGATGGGGATTAACCGAAGATTTTATGTCTACTAGATCACAGAAATGAGCACTGGTCTGACAATGTTGTTATTTTATCCCAAATGAACAGTTTGCTTTTGCACAAGTCATATTTCTCTGGGTTTCAATTTCTTCACCAGGAATTTGGAGGAGCCAGACCCTACAGTTTAGGAGACCCTTATGGTTCCAAAGTTACTTGTAGTAGTGCCCTGTGCTAGCAGCTGGTACATAGTATGTGTTCATTAAAAAAAAAAAAGATAACATGTTTCCTGAATATAAGAGTTATACATAGTCCTTGTGTAAAATATGGAGAATAAGCAAATCACAAAGAAATGAAAGGCATCCGTATTTCCAGCACTCAGGAAATCTCTATTGATAGTTTGCTGTATGTTTGTCTTTTTGGCATTTTTTAAATGCAAAGTTGGAATCATATTGTGCATATTGTTTTTCAACCTACTTCAGTGTTTCTATATTCATTAAATATTCAGTGAGTATTAAGAAATGTTCTATATTCATTAAATATTAAGCACTGTTATAATGACTTCACTGTGTTATACTATATAACTACATCATAATTTCTTTAACAAATTTCCTTTTTTTTGAACATTTTTGTTGTTTTTCTGTCTTCTTTGGTGGTGCAGTTCTTGAAATCTCTGCCCTGTGCTCTTTAACCTTCCAGCTATTATTTCATCCTGGCTATCCTGGAATCTCTGCTCAGTACATACCCAGCTCAAGGGTGAACCAGAGATATGACAGATTTATTTGCAAATTTAGTTTTCCCAAATGAAGCTTTTCCTTTCTGAGATTTATTCCTTCAGTTTCTAGCCAGTTCGGTAGCTGGACACTCTGCCTTGATGCATGATGAATGTGTAAGATGGTTTTTTTGTGTGAGGTTATGTGCCAGAGTCTGGCTGACTGGTGAGTGCCCTCAGAATGAGGATCTTACCTGTTGCGGTTCCTTCTTCCAAGGCTTAGATCATTCTTATCTTCTATTTGATTTGATTGATCTCCAATGCCTTCAAACAGATTAAAAAAATATTTGTCTAGAGGTTATCATTGTTATCTATGGAGTGGTTAGTTCCATGCAAACTACACCATTATGGAAACTGGAATTGCTTTTTAGTTTTACTCATAGTATTTTTGAAGTTCAGAAGTTTCTAATTTTTGTGTAGTCAGATATTTTCCCTGGTAGTTTCTTTCTTAACTTTTTTTTATTCATAGGAAAGTCTTTCCCATCCCAGTATCAGATCAGTTTTTACCTTTCTTTTTTTACAGAAACTTTATGTTTATTTTTGCTTTTTGGCATTATCTCTTCAATTCCTTTTGAAATTATCCTGAGATATAACATGAGGTAAGTCTGTAACTCTATTCCCATCCCTCCCTCTGATGGTTTTCTGTTCAGTTTATTCAATAGCCTGCCCCTCACTCACTGACTTGTATAATGACATCATTGATGGGTACTAACCCATCCACTCCTCTCAAACAAAGCAAAACAAAAATTCTGGGACATCCTTAACTCTGGCCCCAGCTTGGATCCATGAGACAATGGTGAAACCAAGAGATACTAAGCTTTCTCTTGGATATTGTGAATGATTGTGATTCAGTGGCTTACACTCTTCTACTCCGCTGTCCTGTATGTCACTTCCTGCTCATGTTTTCAATATTCAACTATATGAGTGATGCTCTACTCTGATTTCCAAGACAATTTTGACTCCAGACCCACCTCAGATCATGAGATGTTAAACATGAACCAGAGAAGATTAAAGCTTTCTCTTAGAACGCGGATGATTGGGATGATTTCTCTGTTACACTGGTTGGATTTTTTTGACAAGAATTTGGGAGAAGGAGTCCAACACCTGAACTTGGAGACCTTCCCTCTCCATACCTGCCCCCACCCCAAATAATCGTTTAAAAACAAAAACACGCACAGACCTTTGCCACAGTTTATCACAACATACCCACTATGTAGCTCACTGCTACCTAGTTCTTTAGATCTTTTCATCCCCTCATTCCCTAACAGTCCCATGTTAGGGGTGGAGGTTGGAAGGTCATTTGCTTTTGTTTTAATTTGGTTTTGGTTTTATTTTATTTTTGTTTTTCAGTTTACTCATTGCTGTGGATATGTGGATCAGCTTGCTTAACAGTTATTCAGTATCATTCTGGTCTGCTTTTCTGTGCTGCAGAGTCTGGAAAGCTAAAAAGTACATTTTCTGGACTCGTCTGTAGCTGGGGGTCCAGGTATGATTTAAATTTCACCAACTGGATGTACCTTAGTGAGATTTTGATTTGGAACTGAGTTACGTGGGAGAGAATCAGGGATACAATTTTGCTGGTATTAATAGTGGCTAATGCAGAGCTGGCGATTGTGGAAGCTTTTAAACTTGTTTTGTAACAATTTTTACTGTATACTGTGGTACCCCAGTATACAGAGTAGTGTTGGGAGTTATTCTTAGAAGTCAGCCTGGCGTCTGTTTCTTCAGTTTTCCCAATGCCTGGTCAATTATTTGAACCTCTCAGGAAACACTTTTGTATTTAAACAAGCTAGAGTAGATTCTCATGTTTGCAGTTAAGAACTTTACTGTGCTTATCTGCAGATGAGAAGTAATTTACATAATCTATCTAAATCGGGTGTTTGTCCTTGGGGACAGGTTCTTTTGGCTTCTCCCTCATTGTCCACTTATATGCTATAATTTTCCTCCCAATGTTAAGCAGAAAGGCTAGTGTGCAATAACAAAGAATACATTTTTAACAAAACAGTCCACATAAATAAGCACATTGTAAGTGTAAAATACAGAAAATAATAAAATGAGCACCCCTGTATTTCAATACCTTTCTTAAGGATAAAACAGAAGAATGGATGCCTTCTATGTCCCTCTCTCTGATGCATCCCTCTCCCTCCCAGTAAGGAGCAACGCTTATTCTGGATTTAATATTTGTTATTATTTTGGCTTTTGAAGTAGTTTCATTACATGTGTTATCAAGAAATACATTATTTGGATTTTTACACTTTTAAAGTATATGTAACTGGTATCAGGTGGTATGTATTCTTTGGCAGCTAACATTTTTAAAACTAAATATTATTTTTATGGGATTCGTTTATGTTGAAACACATACCAGGAATGATATTCAGAAGATTTACAGCAGTTACAGGAATATACATTTCAAATATTCCCTATTATTCTTTAACAATATATAGAGAGAATTTGTTTATGCATCTTATAAACTGACTTTTGGGTTCTGTAAATTGTCTTCAAATACTATGTCAAATCTTTCTAATCACCTCCAGATTATTTGATTTCTAGTAATTGTTGGCTTTGTTTGATCCAGCAGCCACTGGCTAAATTATGCCTCTACCTGAACCCTGGTGTCACATGGGAGCTGCATCAAATCCCTCCAATTTCTTTCCAGTAAAATATAGTTATTAGATGACTTGTCTCAATAAGTAGAAAACTTTTCCCTAAAACTAGGAAAGAATAGGTGTTAGTGATGCTGAATTCTTTGTTATCTTCTGTTGAACTAACAGTAATTGTATTAAATTTTTTCTAACCTTTAAAATATTGTCCGAGGGTTTCTGTATCTGTTACCTCTATTACATAAAAATCATTTGTTAGAATGACATGTGTAATTAGGTTTCCCCCAACCATTCAGGCTGGATGAGGTGACATAAGTGGTGGTTAAATGCAGGGGCTCTGCTGTGCTTCCTGTGTTGGAATCTTGGTGCTCTTTGTCTCAGTTTCCTCATCCGTAAAAGGGGATAATGATGATAATTATAACTCTCAACTGAATTAATAAATGTTCAGACTTGCCTGGCAGTGAGCAAGCATTAATTATCCTTTTCATTACTAAAGCAAATATCGACGCTCATGGTGGGAAGATGCTTAGGGTGAAAAACAAAAGCAAAGACAAAACTCGTCCCAAGCAATGAAGGTGAAATACAACACCAAGGGGCAAGACGGACACCTGCACTTCAGTCGGCTAGCCCCAAATTTCCCCCGTTCTTCAGTCCACCTCACAGCTTCCACCCCATCACAGGACCACCATCAGTGCCAGCGGAGGCCCCAGCATTTGGCTGATGCCTTCGATGTGACCTCTTCCTATTGGCCAGCCCTTTACTTGCTGACTCTCTTGGTACCAAGGTTGGGAGGAGGCTGCAGTTCCCACAAGTGGCCATGAGCACCGGTAACTACAGAGTGGTACTGAGTGGTAGCCATAGTCTTGGGGGGCCAGATTGACACTGGGCACTTGTTAACTAGACCAGGGTTCACATAGCCCTGTTTTGGGAGATATACAAGGACAGGAAACCATATCCAGGACCTGCAGTAGCCTGGCTTAAATTGGCCCTGCAGGTTGGGAGGCATTGAGCAAACTCCTTGGGAGGGACCACCTGGAGTTCCCTGGAGTTGGCAAGTATTGGTATGGGGACTGGCTATCTGGGCTGTGTCTGGGAGGGCCAAACAGACCTCAGGAGAGAATTCTTTCTGAGGGGAGTTCCCTGGCATGGCAGTCAAAGTAGTTACTGGGCATGCATTTCCCTCATTGTATTAGGATTAATTGCATTCCAAAGGTTTTCTGTTATGTTTTCTCTAACAAGTGTATTTACAGAAAATGCTGTACAGTTTAACACATATACTAAACACTGATGATCGGTATACTATTCCTTTCCCCAAGGGCATATGTAAAATCCTGAGCATTTAACAATTCTGGTATATGTTTATTACCAGTCAATCTAACTATTTTTCAATTTCCATTCAATTTCTCTTTGATCCTTGAGTTCCTTAAAAGCATGTGTTTTTTAAATTTCCAAAAAGTGCCTATTTCGTGATATGTGTTAAAACTTGTTTTTTGGCCTAAAGTTAATTTTCCTACATACTCCATGTGCATTTAAGAAGAATGTATAACTGACCATTATGAGTTGCAGGGTTCTGTATGTATCTGTGAATAATTTTTTTCTCTGCTTGACCTTCCAAGATGCTAAGAGAGGGATGTTGAATTCTCTCACTTGTGGGGATGGATTTGCCAGTTTTTCTTTGTAGGTTTAGTGATTCTTGCTTTTATTTTTAATGTTATTTTACTAGATAATTTTGTGTTTGGAATTATTATATTTCCATCATGAGGTTACTCTTATCATATCTTATTATATCATATACCATCTTCATCCCTAACGATGCATTATTTCTTAAACTTTTTTTTTGTCTGATATTATATAGCTACATATCAACTTGCTTTTTGTTAGAATATTCCTGGTACATCTTTTCCATTCTTTTATATTCAGCCTTTCTGTTTATGTTTTAACAACTTCTAAACAGAATAAAATGTATTTTAAAAATCACTTTAACTGATGAGTTTTCTCAATTTATATTTATTTTGATTATTGATATATTTGGATGTATTTCACCATTCCATTTTGTACTTTTTGCCTCACGTTTTCTTTTATCCTTTTTTTTTTTGCCTCCTTTTGGATTGCTGTCATTTGTACATGCAAAGTGAAGCACAGGAGAGCTATGTGTATTTAGAATAAACTAGAAAGTAATTTAAAATTTCTGCTGTCAATTCAATTAAGGAGGTGAAGATGAGAGCAGTGGTTTCCAAACTTGGACTTCACAGATGAGTAAAACTTTCCACAAAATGTTGATGACCAATATGGAGTTGCCAGCTTTTTTTTTTAATTTTACTATCATTAATGTACAATGACATCAACAACATTATGGTTACTAGACTCCCCCTATTATCAAGTCCCCACCACATACCCCATTGCAGTCACTGTCCATCAGGGTACTAGGATGTTACAGAATCACTACTTGTCTTCTCTGTGTTATACTGCCTTCCCCGTATTCCCCTACCCCACCCCCACCCCCACTACATTGTGTGTGCTAATTGTAATAGCCCTTTTTCCCCTTATCCCTCCCTTCCCACCCCTCTTCCCCAGTCCCTTTCCCTTTGGTAACTGTTAGTCCATTCTTGGGTTCTGTGAGTCTGCTGCTGTTTTGTTCCTTCCGTTTTTTCTTTGTTCTTATACTCCACAGATGAGTGAGATGATTTGGTACTTGTCTTTCTCCGCCTGGCTTGTTTCACTGAACATAATACCCTCTAGCTCCTTCCATGTTGTTGCAAATGGTAGGATTTGTTTTCTTCTTATGGCTGAATAGTATTCCGCTGTGTATATGTACCACATCTTTATCCATTCATCTACTGATGGACACTTAGGTTGCTTCCATTTCTTGGCTATTGTAAATAGTGCTGCGATAAACACAGGGGTGCATCTGTCTTTTTCAAACTGGGCTCCTGCATTCTTAGGGTAAATTCCTAGGAGTGGAATTCCCAGGTCAAATGGTGTTTCTATTTTGAGTTTTTTGAGGAACCTCCATACTGCTTTCCACAATGGTTGAACTAGTTTACATTCCCACCAGCAGTGTAGGAGGGTTCCCCTTGGGTTGCCAGCTTTTTATTTTGCCATTAGGAAACTAATAAGAAGAGCCACAACAACTATTATCTATACTCACCATAATTTTATTTTTAAAAGGACACCTAAAAACAATGGTTTAAAGTGTAAAAAACCATAATCTTTGTTTAGAGGTCGTTGGCAAATTCACCTGAGATACACATAAAATTTGTGCACATACTTATCTAGTTTATGTGTATTCTCATTTTACTGGAGATCGTTGAAGACTTTCACCTGCACCTAGACTGGATCCCACTGATCAGAGGATGGCGGTGCAGAAGGAGGAAGGAGATTCTGTGGAGGCCTCGAGGGCCCTGGGACTTGGGCAACAGAGAAGACGCCTGCCTGGGTGCCTGGGTGCGGCTAAGAGCCGCTGTGGTAGGTGCGTTGTGGATGCCTGGGCGTGCTTCGAAAGCCTGTGACTATTAAATGGGCCAAGAACAAAGAAGAGGAGCTTCTCTCTAGGCAGGAGAGGAGAACAGTATTAGGCCAGCGCCGGCCTGGATCCCTAGGGTGATGATGGACAAGGGGTCTCTGCCGTCGCATATTTAGATCCGGGTATGACAGTGTGAGAGCCCGTCAGTTACAGGCGTCCATAAACTCCGGGCTCTGTCTGGGTGCCTAACATGCTAGCAGCAACCTGTCGACACAGCTGGGGGTCGAAGATTAGATTTGATATATTGGGCTCCCTTACTTAGACACTACATTTCGCAGACCATAATTGGACAGATGATATTTAAAATTTTCACAGTAATAAGCTGATTATGAGTTCATGCTCACGCATGCACACATGAATACATGGTCTAGGTCAGCAAGAAAGTTTGATATACTTCTCTGTGCAAAACCAAGTGAATTCCCGAACTCACAAGAGGATTCATTTTGGATCGCCCAAAGACCCTTCACCTTCCGCCGCTCCTGTTTTCTCACCATCATCCGGGTAGAAACAGTCCTGTACCAGATCTAAGCAGTTGCTAGCGTGGGAAAAAGACCTGCTGGGTTCGCAGCTGTTAGTCGCGCCTTGGTGCGCAGAAAAGTGACAGTTCCGCCTGTTTCCGTGCCAGCTTCACCCGCAGGCTTTGGGCGTACAGGGCGAGCCGCGAATATATTGTTCAGTGAACTGCTTAATGGTGAGGAACTTTGTCGCCTGTCTCTGTGGCGCAATCGGTTAGCGCGTTCGGCTGTTAACCGAAAGGTTGGTGGTTCGAGCCCACCCAGGGACGGTGCAGTGTTTTGAACCCACGGTTGAGTATGTTGAAATCTGTTAAGGTCACCGGAAACCGCGAGCCTCTCCCCTCAGACGTTCTTCATTCCCCAATCAGCCTGCGTCTCGCTTAGGAGTTTTGCGTGCAGTAGGCGGGTGTGATTAGGGTTGCTAGTAGCTGCTTAGATTCTACCAAATTTTCCTTGAGAAGCTGACGCTGTAAAATTGTTTACATACCAAAGGAAGTAAGCACTAGTAAAAACCCAAAATTGTGTTCTTTTACCAAATTTGTTCCTGCTGTGCCATTGTGCTTGTATTCCTGGCTAATGGCACCTGCATATCTGGAACTTGGGACCATAAGTCATGCTACCTCCTAGTGGTTACCATTTTTGGAGAGTCTGCTTTCCAAGTATCTTTTGAAAAGGCATTTTCCTCTCCAGCCTGTCTATAATTTATTCTTCTTTACTTCCCCCTGGAGTTACTGCAGTAACTACCTAGCCACCAAGCGAGCCTCTTGTCTTCACCTGTCTTCTCCCTTGCATCCTCTAAATAGCTGCCAGAGAGGCTTCCTAAAACGCGAACCTGTTCTGCTTAAAATCCCTCAGCGGCTTGCAGGGTTGGCTAGTCTCCGCAGCCCGGAAGGCAGTGCCTTTCACAGTCTAGCCCAGAACTCTCTCCCTCACCGACTCTTTAGACTTCAACAGAACCAAACTACTTTCTTGAACCCCTGCTCTAACTTTGGAATCTTTGCCCTGGACATTCAGTGTTTCTCCTCTTTGCCAGGCAAACCCTTACTCATCCTGCACCACACCAAAAATTAAGCCTCTTCTCTGTAACCCTTTCTCCACTCACTCCTTTTTGATGGATTTTTCTCACTAGAATGCAAGCTCATCTAAGGAATGACCTGTGTTGTTTCTTACTAGAATGCAAGCTCATCTACGGAATGACCTTGGTAGCCTCACCACCTAAATTCCAGCCTGACACATTGTAGGTACTAAATCGATGTGAATTGAATGTCCAAAGTTTCCAAAGGCACTTGTCTCATGTCAGAGTCTCATCTACTATACATACACCAAGCTTGAATTGTCTTGGCATAGAGTTCATAACTGACACACTTAGGCTGACCGTATACCTCTGCCCAGGTCCTTCCTTCCTAGCTGTACTTTCTCCTCCCTGTTCCATGCTCTGAAACTACCTTGAGTTCCCATTCACCCTCCTATCCCATATTATCCCATACCACCTATAAAAGTCTCCCTTCACCCAGTTGTCTCGGCAAGATTTGATGAATTAAGAAGCTAATTCATATAAGTTAGGATGGGATGTTTGTTGAGAGAAGAGGGGCTTTTTTCTCAACCCAAACTAATCCCTGATAGTTTTGGAGAATGGGAGGTTAAAAGGATTTCATTATTCGTGTTTTATTACCATGGTTTTTCCATCTTCTATCAGAGTAACACGCAAGATTTTGTAAATCGGAACCAAGAAATGTTCTGTTTAAAGTTTCTAAAACAGAAAGAGATGGCTATAACTTTCTTCCATAAGCAGCAGTTGCCTTCCCCATCCCCACACCATTGTTACTGACATGCTGAGGGATTTCAAGCTTTCACAATTTATTTCAGCAGAGTTAGTACATTTAGTATTGGCTATCCAACATTTGTTTAATGAATGATGTGAACAAAGCTATACCTGAACTGATTCTAAAGTGAAGGCTGGTTTTATAGTCTCTGACCCTCCTCTCTCTAATTCTTTCTGTCTTGGCCGACCAAAGTGTCCCCACCTCCTGCCCATTGCTTCCTGTGCAGTTGTGGTTGGCTTTCTGTCAGTTTGAAAGCTAAGCTTTCTCTCTTCACTGAGCTTAATCTGGGACAACAGTGCCGCTCTCCTTTCTATGGACACAGGGTTTGCTCTGTGCTTTCTTTCCCAACCTCTCCCCCACCCTCACCCCCAGGCCCCAGCCCCCTCCCTAGGACCATTTTCTACTCATGACATTAAGAGGGTTCATCATTATATACTTACAGACCATCCCAATTCTGAGAGGGGGTCCCCCTGAAAAACCCAATTCTATGTCACCCTTGTGATTTTCTGTTACTGACACCATGGTTTTATCTTCTAGGAAGAGAGCCCAGGCAAGGGTCTCCTCAGGTCTGTCCTGGGCTACCTTGCTCTTTCTCAGCCACACCTTCACTTGTTCTGCTGTCTCCCCTAGACCTCCAGCAGTTCCCACAGTTTTTCTGGAAGGACTTTTTGGGTGCCTTGAAGGCAATCAGCCCTGTAGTAACAGATGCTGACTACTATCCAGTTGGCCCTTAACCAGTCATTCCCTTACCTATGTATCCAGTTATTTAAGAACAATGTTCATATATCAGGGGTCACCACCCGGAGTTTGCATTGTTGCTTTGTGGTGACAGAATGGTTGGGACAGAGGAAGTATCTATGTAGCTCTGAGACTTCAATTCCTAGCAAGTCAGCTACTCATTGGGGCTTCACTGCTGGCACTTGAAGATCACAGTCTCTTCCTTTCCATTGGAGACCAAGAGAAGCTAGAGCTGAGTGAAGGACCCTCAGCCTAGACTCTGAGAGGCAGTTTTCCTGCTGCTGCCAAAGATGCCTGTTGGGGATGATGGGGTTGTGAATCCAGAGAGAGGTTCAGAGATGTTGCTTTCATGACCCCCATGGAGTGGGGATGCAGCTTTTATAAGCCCAGTTTGTCCTAAGAGTCCTGGCTCCATGTGACTTTGCCACTCCTCCAGTCCCTCGCTGAGCGCCGAAGTTCTCTCTGCACAGAGAAATACAGCCCTGTGTCTACTGCAAACATGAGTCCCATCATCAGGCAGAACGTGATTTGGTGCCAAGGTAGAAAGAATGGTGAGGTAGA
This sequence comes from Smutsia gigantea, assembly GCA_032199065.1. Lineage (NCBI taxonomy): Eukaryota > Metazoa > Chordata > Mammalia > Pholidota > Manidae > Smutsia > Smutsia gigantea. Next base: position 210,834 of record JAVSCE010000897.1, on the reverse strand, counting down.
TGGAATTGCTGGACCTAATAGGAGAAGCAGAGGGATGAGAAAATAACAGTTGTTAAGGCTGAAATTTGGAATAAGCAGTGATGTCATCTGTGGGGAGTCTTTCTGACACCTGGCAAGAGACAGGTTCTAAGATTAGTGGGCAGGAGGAGTCAGGCTGAAAGCCTTTGCTTCGTTCCACTGAGTACTGACCTGTATGCTGCCTGAGCGGAACACGGCTCATCACACACTGAATAAAAGCATCTTCGTGTCTGATGGAGTGTGGAACAAGTTGTGTTGTGGCAGGGTTTTGTGTAAAATTACAAAAGTTGTCAAAGTTTAAGTTGGTATGAGAACATTATTTCTTAATTCAGTAACTTTGTCTTGTGTTTCAAAATTATACTTACTGCTTTTAACCCCATTGTTCTTCATTATTACTAAAGGAAATCTTTTTAAAGAGTGAACCAAGGCAATTTTCTATTTATCAGCAGAAAATTATTGCTTTACTGAGGTCCAGTAACTAATAGCTCTAGAGGGAAAGAGGGAAAGTTTGTTGATTCAAAACTGCTTCACCCTTAATATTATTATTTTAAAGTCATTTCTTGCTGCTGTATATAAACTGGTGACATTAGAGTGGACTCTTAGTTTCAATTTTAAACTCTTAATTCTGATTTAATTTCAAACCTAAGACGATATTACCAGGACAGTATAAATAACTTCACATATTCTTTACCTAGATTCACTAATTTTATTTTGCCCCATTTGCTTCATTATTTGCTCTTTCCCTAACCATTTGAGAGCATTTACTTTCAATTTAAATTGTAATGAAGTTATTTTAATTATAAATTATGGCATCATTTTGTTAAAATCTGAAAAGGTGTGTGTCTGTCTTGCTGTCTTACTACATGTAAATTTCTTACAATGTATATCTTGGTCTGTAGGTGGAAGTTTTGTGAAATCAGAAAGTCCAAGGACACCAGGGAAGGGGATCTCTGACCCTCGAGATGGCACCTCAGAAACTGGAGATGTTTTCTGGGTGACTTAATGGGATTCAAAATTCTATCATAGGACACTGGTAAATTCTTTCATTTTACCTAGCGGTGAAATATACAGGCTTTGAATCTTTGATGTGGCCTTAGGGACAACTTAGCTAACTTCCCCCTTTGTTCTCACCTCAGTTACACCATCTGTAGAGTTAAATTATCTCATAATATCATTGTGAGGAGTCACTGTGATTGTTACATAGGGTTCATGTGGAAAAGCCCTTAAGCCCAGTGTCTGGCTTCCTGAAAGGTGCCAGCTTGTCTTTGTTACAGAGGAGGAAGTTGAGGTTCAGAGAGACTAAGTGACTTACCCACAGTCACACGGTTAATTAGCAGCAGGTTCTGGGCCCTTACGGGGAAGAAATGAGGGGTTTCTGCTAGGTTGGCTCTTGGCTAACATTTGAGGCTTGGAGGGGAAAGGAGGACAGGTAAAGATGGGCCAGTGCGACAGGGGCACATGGCCTTGTGGTTGTGGTTTGAATGCGGTAAGGAAGGACAAATGTATTTATGAAGGAAATGTGGCTTCTGCTCCTGCCATCGCGCTGCAGAGTGACTGACACCTGCCAGAAGCCCATGAAAAGAAATCTCCTCCCAATTCATCTTCCCAGTGTGAATACAGACCCCATGCACAGGGGGGCTCTGGGCCCTGCAGGGCTGCAGAACTTCTCACCTTGAACAGTAATGTTCACAGCCTCTGAAGACTCATTCTTTTTCCCGATAATTCCCCTGCAGAAGTAGGAGCCACTGTGCTTGCGTGCTGCTTTTGGGATGTGGAACTCAGAATTATTGTGGAAAAACATCCTGCCTATGCCATCCTGGAAGTACTGAACCTTACGCACGGGCGTGTTCTTCCAGCTGTGGCAGCGCAGCCAGATGGTGTCTCCCTCCTGGTACACCCACTGAGATGCCTGGAGCAACAGCCAGTCTGAAAGACACAAAGAGCCCACGGACCGGGGAGCCTCAGTGATCAGCTTAAGTCTCTTGTGAAGGGAACACTCACCACCCAGACACTGAGACATAATGGAAAGCCAGGCTAGGAACCATTCCTACATAGCTCCTGTTGCGAAAAAGCTGACTGGGCCCTGCAGGAGAACTCAAGTCACACCATAACCCTTTGTCTAATGAGCAAGAGGAACAGACACACATATGATCACCAAAACATAAAGTTAGAACAAAAGGTCTAAGTGATGACATGGTCGATGAGAAGCAACCTGCAGGACCTTCAAGTGTTGTGCTTGGATTTGCTACAGCAGGTGTACGGAGCCATGCATTCTAGTTCAAAGAGAAACAGTTGCATTAGAGAATGGTGACTTGTCCCATGAAAGGAAAGGTAGACTTAAGAAGGAATCAACAGTTGTAGGAATATTGAAAGACTCTTGCAGCCAGGCAGGAATAAGGTCACTGGGTGGCCACAGGAGGGACTATAGAAATTGTGAAGGAGAACTTGGGATGAAAGTCAAGGAGGGGAAAGAAAGGCATGGTTGGTAGCTCCCATGGTTACTCATGCTTCAGCAAGGCCACCTTCATTCCTGAGCATCACCTTCAAGAAAGAAAATTCTTACATCACCAGGATTCCTGTTCTTAAAACTGTCTTGCCAACTAACTAGACTCTACGTAGAGAGAACATGAAGTCATGGTCAGGAGGCTGACCTGTATAATTAAAAGTAGTTTTGCAGATAAATTTTTAAATGACACAAGAGAACATTTGTGAGGCAGTATTAAAAAGACAATACAAAAAAGCATATATGCACAGAAAAAAAGAGAAAGAACATGAACTTAAACATTAACACGTTTTCCCTGATGGGGCCGTGGGATTACAGACTACAGGTTGTTTCAGCTTTCTCCCTTTTACTTTCATATATTTTTGAAACGGAATCCAAATGATTTTTGTAATAAGAACAAAACAATAAAACCTACTATACTTTAAACCATCTGCCATCTTCTGCTAAACAAAATTGGTAGAACATGAAAATTCTTTACTAGGAAGATGTGACAAACAGCACTACTTATTAAGAACTCATTTATCAAAAAAAGGCCATGTGCCTATGTAGCTACTTTTTCAGCAGAGAGATGAATCATTATTAGCATGAGGTTAGGGTTATAAGATTTTATATATACATGTATATATATATGTATAATATTTTATTTTATTTTAATTATTTCTATTCTATTATATTCCTTTGGGAGAACACTGTCATTCCAGTCTGTCCTGTCACGAACTTGATAGTGTCGGTACACACACTTATTCAGCAAATATTTTATTGGGCACTCACTGTGTATGCACCAGGTATTGTGCAGACTGAGGACACCTGGATGACTAAGAAATATGATCCCTAAATTCAGTGAGTCGGTTGTCTAGACATAGAAACACACAAACATAGAAATAATTACAGTACAATGTGATAACTGCTACAACAGGCTAAGAACAAAGGACCGCAGGGCCAGGGAGAATGGAACAAAGAAATTCTGCCTGAAGAAAGTAAAGAAGGCTTCTCAGAGGAGGAGATGAGTGGAATGGATCCTAAAGGATGATTAGGAGTTTGCCTGGTGAAGTTAATGCGCATAGTCACAGTTTAATATAGTCCTCGTTGACGGGACTTCTACAGCTAGTTTCTACAGCCAAGTTCAAGGCAATCTAATAACTCTCAGGCTTGATTTTTCTATCGCTTCTTGTTAGTGATTCCTCATTTTATCTGGTCTTAGGTGGCCATCTTTCAGCTAGCTGAAAGCAAGACATTCCTCCTTGTAGTTTTATAGCCTGAGAATCATGTCAGCTAAGTGGCCGTCAGAGGCGAGTAGGCCATGGAAATCAGCTTCAGGGGCCCAGTTCCTTGAAACTGTGCCGCGTGGGCCTGCTCTGGTAGCCCTCCTTCCCCTCCAGCCCTCCAGGCATGTTCTACCCATACAACTGTACAAACAGGGCAGCCATGGGGGTGGAGCCAGGCTTACAAGGTAACACTGCTGGTACCAGGCTAGGTGGTATGATTCCAGGAGCATGAGGAGAGATCCCAGCCTCCCAAATACTTCTGCCTGCATCTGATGCCTGGATTCAGTTAATAATATGCAAAGACTCTCATTCCATGACTAGTGGGCAGGAGGAACACGTATATATCTCTGTTAGGAGAGAGATCGCATGGCCGAATTTATGCTGAAGTGTCAGTTTGAGGGTGGCATTGAAGGGGAGAGAGAAATGACCCTAGGCAGTTAGGGAGGGGCTGGGGGTAGCCTAGGGCGTTGCTTGTCTGAAAGTGGGAAGGAGATTGAGGTCCTAAGAACAGATGCATTGATTCATTCAATAAGTATTATTGAGCATCAGGGTCACGCCCTGGTCTTCAGATGACACCATTCATATTGGATGTATTCCACATGAATGGTGGTTTCTGGAAGTGTGCGAGGCAGCAGGCAGCAGTCCGGGGATTATTTTATGCCAGGCTTTGACATTTTGCCTAAGGCCTACTTGTGGCTAGAACTACGACTCCATAGAGTTCATGGGACCATGGCTCCTCTTGTCTGGGTTCTAACCCTCGGGAGCAGCATCTGAGCCTCCCCAAGGCTCCCCGGGCCTCTCGCCTCACCCTTTAATGATGATTTCCCTCTTCCCTTTCCCTACTCACCCGGGTGGACATCCAGCTGCACCGGGTCACTGAGGGCAGAGAGGCCAGTCTGGCACCTGTAGTCCCCACTGTCTGTGTCTTTGGCTGCTGGGATGAAGTAGCTAGGGGCCTTGTTAGAGAGGAGGCTGTCATTGTGCCACCAGTGTGTGGAACTGTTCCCAGCAGGGTGGGCCCCCTCGCATTTCAGAGTCACGCGGTCCATTCTGAGCACCCTGTTCCATATAGGGTCTAGGAGCAACATGGCCTTTGGGAGGTCTGCCGAGGAGACAGGAGAACATGGATAAGGTCAGAGAGAGGCACAGGCCTACCCTGGCATCCCCGGAGACTCAAAGCCAGGGTGAGCCATTGTAAACCCACCGTTGGCGACTCAACCTTAGTCTGAGACTCGGTCTTAGGGTGTCTTGGCCTGCAGACATTTACCTCCACTTTTGGTTTCTCATGAGGAAATTAGCCAGAGAAGCATTGTTGCAGGCTCTACCATATTGGGAACTGCTGGTGACAGCCCCACATCAACAGTTTCCTACGCAACAGGAGTTTCCCAACCCCCTGTGGCTATCATGCCACTATGTGCCTCGCTTGATTAGCCCAGGACCATGAAGCAGACTCACCAGCTCGCATGCCAGCAGCAACTGCAAGAAAACAGAGCGAGACAAATATTGAGTGGAAGTGATCAGGATGAGTGGAGGGCGGAGTGAGTTTAAATCCCCTGCCCTCCCCTGCCTGGGCGTCCGGTGTTCCCAAGAACCAAGATGCATATATATAATGGGCAACTCTCCTGCTGCCTGCCCTCGGGTCTCCAACGTCTGTGCCTCCTGCTCCTCTCTCCACCCAAATCCTTGTCTTCCACACCATTCTTCTCCCCACTTTGAGCCCGTTCAGACTCCCAAATTAGGGGTATAGATTGACTGCCCTGAGTCAAGCCATAGAAGCAACCATAATCCAAATCCCCTGCAAAGGATAGAAATGAAAAATCTTAAGGAATTTTGAAATATCAGAACGGAAGAGATAGACACCACCTAGTCCATACTCTTTAATTTACAGGGAGGAAAACTGAGACCCAGGGCGGTGAAGTAACAGAGACTTCACAGTCCCCCTTCACCTCCTGATCATGCGTGAATCAGAGCCAGCTTTCTCCTCATTTCTAGCCCCCAAATGGTTTGTCCTGGTAGCTAAATCTAGCGCTGTTGAAGCGCTGAGAGGTCCCACCCCTTGGTTGGGGTGCCACCCCTGGCGTGAAGAGGGGTCCCTGCTGAACCAGAGCGTCCTGAGCCCCTCTCAGTCAGGGTGACCCTAACTTACCTAGAAGTAGCAGACTCATGGGCGGCGGCAACTGCCACATGCTGCCGCATCAGAGTGAACGAGTCACCACAGATATCCGGAGTGTGAGGGACCCAGCTTGAAGAGAGGAAATAAACAGCTTTTATTTACCCCAGCTCCCCACCCCATTTGTCACTGGGTTCCCTTTCCGGGAACATCGTCTGGTTCCTGAATGTGAGCTCTGACTAGCGAGCCCTACGATGGGGCAGGGAAGGCGTGGGGAGGAGCTGGAAGAGGGACTGCGGCGGGGGTGCCCCTTCCCTCCACGTAAGTCTGCAGCTGAGCATCTCGCGACACAGTCTGTCAGGGGCTGCCCTCAAAAGTCTCCAGTTATCCGCCCCCACCTCCCAGGTTTGGTTCCCCCCAGTGCCAAGACCCGGATAGCATGACCCTGGGGGTGAGACAAGAGGCGGGGCATTCCCTGAGGGGCCTCTTGGTCTGCCTCTGCACACTCACCCCCTGGCCTGGCCCAGATTCAAATCTGCCCAGCCCAGGCCTTGAACCCTTCAGACCCTGCAAGTGCCCCTCACCCCAGTAGTATCTCCACCACCATTTTCTTTCAAGATTCTAAATGAATGTGCTTCTGGGATCTGTGATCCACAGGAGCTACGAGCCTCTTAGTGTGAGTTTGATCATGAGATCCACAACTTCTGTTGAAAGAAACCCAGGAGGTGGGAGAGAAATGGCCGGGAGACGGGGAGACCACCTGAAGGTTGAAAGGAATGTAGAAAAGGTGGAGTGGATGCGCACGGCATGGAGAGGTGAGAACAGGAGCTTTTACCTTCTGCCAGAGTTAAGGGGCTGTGCCGAGTCAAGTAGCTCAGGTTGGCTTGGGCCCTGCAGGGACCCACTGGGCCTGCTCTGGTCTGTGAGCCTCGTAGCCAGGGTTCCAGAAAAGGTGGTGCCCAGGAAGTGGTTAAGGTTGTCAACCTCTTCTATTTTCTAGAACCGGCCCCCGCTGCCCCCACCAACACACACAAACCCGTACCCTCCCCCCACCCCCACTTTGTTTAACTCACACCAGTCCGGGTCTCAGCAGAACATCAAATGGCTCTGCGTGGTAGTGCCACTCCCCCAGGGGTTCCTGGACGTCTGGGACAGGTCACACTTGTAAAAGCGTTCGAGCAGCCCAGGAGGTGAGCAGCAGACAGATGTGGGCCAGTGATGTTTGGTGGGGGTAGCGTGGAGGCAGGAGCTGGTACAGCTGGCTGCTGATCGCTGCTTGGGCCAATGCCCCACTCTACTCCAGAATCATATGAAAACCACCTCTCAGGTTTTGGTTTTGGTTTTGCTCCCGGGTGGAGGAATTGATCCTCCCCATTTCCATCCACCCACCCACCCCTTTTGTGTGCTCTTGCAGCAGCCCATCCCCGGCCCTTGGAGTAGATATCTGATTAGCTGGACAATGGAAGTGACCCAGGCAGCTGCTCCAGTGCTGCCTCTTAAGTGAGTCATGTACATCTTGCAAAATCCAGGTGAATATCTGAAAATGTGAAGCTCCCTGCTATAGCACTTCAGATGCGTATCTTGGAAACCTAAAGTGGCAAGCCTTAGGGGCTATCTACGGCTGCTGAAGTGAAAGGTGGGCATCCCGCAGCACTCTCCATTCGTCATAGTTATCTCGGTGGCTTTCTGCCATGTGACTTGTGGGGCATTCACTTCAGTTTTCCTTCATTGAGGTTTTAGTTTCTTTTTTGATTCATATTCTATTTGTGACCTTCGAATGGAGGGAGGACTCGTTAGCTTCAGCGAGGATGAGCTAGATAGGGACGAGAGGGAGCACGGGAGGACCTTACGTGGGCAGGAAACATTCTGCGGGTCTTCACCAGGTGTTCTTCGAGCAACCCTCAAATTAAGTCTTGCGGGCGTTGTAAGGGTTAATTTTGCCGTAGCAGGTGAAACTCACATTCCTTAAAGGACCAGCCCTCTTGGGATATCTTATACTGGAGTGTTTGTCGCCATGCTTGCCTCTTCTCTTCTCCCTGCATCTCTCCCTTCATCCTTCTCTTTACCCCCTTTCTTCTTCTCTTCCCTTTCCTTTCCTTCAACATTGACATGCCAGCCCCAGCGCAAGGTTCTGGATTACCGAGGTCTATCAGAGATCATCCCCTGGGATTTACAGTTTCTTAGGGGGAGACCTCAAGATAAACATCTGAAGTGCTATAGAGACTAGGAGAGTGTTTATGAAGTTCTGTCTATGCACAGAGAGGGCAGTAGCTAATTCTCTTTGGGGGAGGAGACTGCGTGGAAGAGAGAACACTTTAATTAGATCACAAAAGACTGTTGTGTGTTCAGCAGAAAGGGTTTTGTTGGAAATAGGCATCTCAGGCAAAAGAAGCAGCATGATGGAAGATTTGAAATGAAATAGGCCGGCATGTTGGCAGAGCTGGGGATAGTCCCACAAGATTAGTGAGTACCGCACAGGAGAAGCAACCACTCCTAAAGGGTTAAGAGGGCTGGGTTTCAGATGGTCTGGGGTGGACTCTCAACTCCACCTCTTACTTAATCAGTCTACGCATGTCCACCTCTTACTTAATCCTTCTAGGCATGTTTCCTCATCTGTGAAATGGGGCTAACAGTAATGGTACTGACCCAAGGGAGTGGTGGTGAGGCTTAAATGAAATAATGCAGATAAAATTGTTTCCATATCTGGACGCATACCTGTTGAGTACTATTAGAAGTGCAAGATGGGAGGCTGAGGCCATCCCTGGTTTTCTGAATCAACTGTAACCCCCCCACCCCTGGTACTCCTTTAGGAGTCTGTGCTTCTGAGTAGCGCTATCACATTTGTGGCCTGTAAAGTCTCCGAGGGCAGGGACTCTGTTCCTCTTGTTTACCATTGTATCCCCAGCCTTCAGCACAGTGCGGGGAACATACTAGACACTCAGTATTTACTGGGGAATCATGAGAGACCTTGTGTGTCATGGTGAACAGTCCATGCTTTCTTGGACTGTTATGAGAGCAATTTTTTATAAATGTAAAACTGATCGTTGAGAACACTGAAAAAGACAGATACTGGGGAAGTAAGAACTACTCAGAAAGATACCCAGAATACACACAGATACAAGGCACACATGGAGGTCTGGGAACAGACATGCCTACAGAGACACATACAAAGGCATTCATGGGAAGATGAAGGAACAACTTCCCCAAACAGGAAGAAACAGATAGGCACAAGGAACAAAAACCACAAGGAAATGAAATTGCTTCTGTGGTGTGACCTTAAGCCACAGCCTCTTTCCTTTGGCTGTGGTCCTTAAAATAATAGCCTATTGCTATGTAAGAGCTTTCCAGAAATTTGATACTATTTGCTAAAGCGACTTATAAATGCCTTACTTTGTTATCCCACAACAGAACACACTTAGGCATACACCCATCCCCCTCCGCCTGCACACACACACACACACACACACACAAACTTGCAAAATTTTAGTTTCAAAGAAGAGTGCCGGTGATGTGTTTGGGGAGGATACTGGCCAAAGGGGAAGGAAATCCGGGTTTTGGTTTCAGTATGACAGATGCTAGCTGTCAAGCCACTTCTCTTCCCTAAACCTCCATTTCCTCATCTGTAAAAGAGGTTACTGGGCTAGATTATGTCTAGCTCTTTCCATCTTAAATATTCTATAGTTCTGAATGCTGGCTTCCAACGGTAATTTCTAGACATTGCAGAATGTCTTCTAAAGATCTGAATGATGGCCATTGGACAACTTTTGGGAGCCAAAGGAATTTTCTAGCAGAGCTGGCCAATTAAGATCTCTAAGAATTAAAAGTTAATCATGAGAACTGAACTCATGCCTTCACCCACGTGCAAACTAGTCAGAACCTTCTAGGAAAATAAAAGGTAACACCAAAACAGAAACCTTAGCTTTGAAAAGGAAATTGAAATACTGTTTTGTTTTTGTTTTTTTGTTAGTGCCATTCCTTTGGAGAAGAGAGGAAGGTTGGAGGCACCAATGGGTGTATGAGCAGAACCCAGAACCATCCCTAGAGATTCAGTCCTGTCCTTCTCACCAATGTTTTGTTGTTGTGCTAAACAATTTTTTGCTTGAAAATACACACATGATCTATAATATATCCTTGCTGTTAAATAAGTAAAGATTTTCAGAAGAAAATAAAGTAAAAGTGAAAGCAGCACTTTTCATGACCTTTCCTGTCTAATTGCACTCCCTTCCTCAGGGGTAACCACTGAGAAGTTTGCTGTGTCCTTCCAGAACTTTCCCTACACATTCATATTCATGCACACATGTATCTACCTATACATATTTACATTTTGTTCATTTAAAAAAATATTTTAAATTGAAATATGGTTTACATTTTATTCATTTGTGTTGTTACTGTTTATATATTTTATATGTAATTTTTCTGTCATCTGAATTTTTACAATGATTCCGTATATGCATAGGCATGCAAACATACATACCATTCAGCATTTCTCACTTTTTTTAATTAGAAAAAAATGAAAAAAATAATTTTGTGGAATGTATGGAAAGGAAGAGCCAGTGTGACTCCTTTGACTTTCTTGTTTCCTTTAAAGGCTCAGGTCATTTTCAGCACCAGAAAGGGGCTTTCTCCTGTGCAGACACTGGCTACTCCACAGCCCTTGCTCCCTTCCTTCTATGCTAACAGAACACGACTTTGTTTGGATGTACCGTGGCCATGAACTTTGGGGAAGGCTGACCCTGTCCCAGCCCCAGGAGGTGACTTTTGGTTAGTCTAAGTCAGTGGTTTTCAAATATGAGCTGCTTCAGAGTCCCCTGGAAGGTTTGTTAAAATGCAAATTGGTAGGCCTCACTTTCAGATTTTCTCATTCTGATGGGGCCCCAAAACTTGCATTTCTAACAAGTTTCTAGGTGCTGCTGTCGCTGATGATCCAAGGACCACACTTTGAGAATCAATTCCCTTGTCAGTGATTAACGGAGGACTGAACACGTCACACAGTTTTGGACAGGAACCCTCAGGGGCAATCTGCTGGGGGTGATTCTGGGGCACGAGGAGGAATGATTCTGTTGTCAGTCTTGGGATGTGGTGATGTTTCAGGGTGTGATGCTGGAAACTGCTACAGATTTCTTGCTTTGATGAGGGAAGTGGCTGACATGCTAATGATGGTGAAGCAAAGAGAAGGAAGAATCTGGGTTCTTACTGCTGACATTATTGAGTTATAGACAAACCAATCCAGGAATTACACTACCTTCAGGCAACTTGAAGTGTGTAAAGTATTTGCTTGAGTGTAAGCCACTTGAGGGGAATTTTCTTGGATTTGCGGCAGAAAGTCACCTAGCATATATGTATGCCTCTCCCTCACAGCACAGCGAGACTCCAGCTGATGTTGTCACAGTTGCAGTTTACTGAAGCCAGAGTTTGGACATTTTTAGGTTGTTTCTAATATTCATTATTTTCAATGGTGTTACAAAAAGCAACAGTGTGTGTGTGTGTGTAATATTTCCAAAGGCCTTTTTCCCAGAACTGAAATTACAGTGTCATAGGTAGGCACATTTCTAAGCTTTTGATAGTATTTCCTAATTTATTTCTAAATCATTTGTTTTAATTCAGCCTCTAATCAGAAGTCTATGAGAATCCATTTCATCACATTCTTTTTTTAATCTTATGTAATAGATGACAAATGGGTTCTCATCATTTTAATTTGCATTGCTGTGATTACTGTGTGTCTGATTATCTCCCACGCATGTGTTGACTGGTTGTATTTCCTCTTTTATGTTTCTATTAGGTGGAAAGCACTTAGCACAGTGTCTGGCATACTTAAGACATTTAATGTTTGTTTAAATGTTTTGGATGCTTCTGTTGACATCCCTTCCCTTACCTATTTATCAGGACTCTATGTTTTTATCTTTAACTGCTTGTACAATAAAAGTACCTCTTTTGCGGGTTGTCTTATAATTTTTAAATCTTCTTTTTATCCAGATTGCACTTGTTAGTTTATTTTGGGTTGATTTTGCTTTTGCATTATTTAGAAATTTGAAAGTTTTAGAGGATCTTCCTTTTTCCCTCTAAGCTTAAAAACCTCTTCCTTTAGAAAGCTTGATCAGTATTCAGTTCTGTTTATATTCTGGGTTTTCTGGAGCTTGATCTTTGCCGTTCCCTCTATGATCCTTTTGAAATGTATTTGTATGTATTGAGAGCTGTTTGCTTCGCAACTTGCCTTATTAAAGGGGGCTTATTGATATTCCAAGTCCCTGCTTCTTAGCTCCCTACTTTAAAAAAAATTGTAGTAAAAAACACATAACATTAAATTTACCGTCTTAACCATTTTGTAGTGTACAGTTCAGTACTGCTTGGTTTATTCACATTGCCGTGCAATAGATCTCTAGAACTTTTTCACTTTGCAAAACTGAAACTCTATACCCATGAAACATTAATTTTCCCTCTCCCCTCTTCCAGGCCCTTGGCAACCACATTTGTACTTTTTGTTTCTATAGTTTTAACTTCTTTATAGACTTCCTATGAGGGGAATCGTGTAGTATTTGTTCTTTCGTGACTGGCTTATTTTGCTTAGTGTAATGTCCTTGAGGTCCATCCATGATGTAGCATGTGAGAAGATTTCCTTCTTTTTTAAGGCTGTAGAATATTTCATTGTATGCATAGGTCTTATTTTCTTTATTCTTCTGTTGATGGACACTTGAGTTGTTTCCATATCTTGGCTGTGATGGCTAATGCTGCAATGAACATAAGATGGCAGATATCCCTTTGAAATACTGCCTTAAATGTTATTGCTAAGGTAATGGCGGCAGGGTTGAATATTTAGTGAGGAGAACCTGCAAAATCGGATGTGGGTTATGAAAGAGAAGAAGAAAATCATGATGATATCCAGATTTTTAGCTTAGTAGGTATCATCCCTTGAGGTGGGAGATATAATGGGAAGAAGTTTAACCAGGATGGAGCTAGGGAGACCAAATATCAGGTTTGGATATTTTGAGTTTGAGGGCCTGTGGGACATATGGTGGAGTGGTCAGAATCAGTGGGATATCTGGAAAGGGAGGTCTAGGGATGAAGCAGAGACACGGACTTGAGCTGAATTATGCTTTAGAAAAATTAACTTGAAGTCACAGAAGTCATTTCTTCATTTGCTGAGGCTCTGAAGTAGTCTATTTCCAGTAACAAGTTAATTTTGAATCACTTAGAAGTTCATTTACGATTCTTCAAATATTTTTGTCAAATATTTACTTGCTACTGAGCTCTTCCCCAGAAACAATTTTCAGCAACTCTCAGATCGTTTGGCTTAGGACAATGTTCCTATCCTCCTGAATTTTTTCCCTTGCTTGAGGCCCATGCACTTGATACAGTTAAAGGACAAAACTAACCATTTGAGTTGCAGACCCAAGGTGTTTGGATCTAACTCCTAGTTTTCTATTAAGGCTTCAAATTCTATCCTTACCACTAAGGGCCTAAAGCCAGAGTGCGGGTGAATGAAAGCAAGACTATTTCTAAATGCCATTGTCTGAGGTCAAGAGTCCCTCAAGCAGAAGAACAGAGTAATCGGCTTAAAATAAAAGAATCCCCACGTTTTCTTGCTCCTGAACCTGACTGACTCTTCCCAGAGCATTCGTTGGCTGCTTCTTTTGTTAAACCACTCAGATCTTTCTTTAGTTTTCTTGGAAACTGGGGTAACTGTCCTGAAGATGAAATTCACGTTTCTCACTGTGTTTCAACAGAGGGCAGTAGAAAGCAGCAAACAGCCTACATTTCTAAGCCAAGAAAAACAAGTCACTGTACGTTTTCAGGGTACCCAAAGTCAAGGTACCCAAAATATGGCACATCATACTTCGTGTGCTCATGAGGGGAAAGATGTTTGTGAAGGCAGGGCAGCCCTGGGGAGTCAGCACCTCTTAGACGACTCGTCCTCTTGCAAACAAGAGTTCAGCTATGCACAGCTGATAAAGGCTTTATAGGGAAGGAGTTTGGTCTTAAAGAATGGGTGTGAGTTGGCAAGATAGCTTTGTTCACAGAGAGCAGCAAGGGTGAAAACACAGCAACACACGGCAAATTGGGGAACAGAGAGAAGTTTGGTGAAGGTGGATTGGGGTGGGCACAGCAGTGACTGATAGGCACACTCTCTGATGCTACGTGCCACCCTGAGGGTTGAGATGTCATCTTGAAAGGTTGAATATCATTCTAAAGACAACGGGAAGTCACTGAAGGGTCATGAGCTTGACAGTAACGTGATCTGTTAGGCAATTTTTGTTTTGGTTTGTTTTTAATTGAGGTATATCTTGGTATTGTCAGTCTTTTTAAGTTTAGCCAATCTGATGGGTATATAGTGATATCTCATTGTGGTTGTGATTTGCATTTCCCTGACGAGAAATGATGTTAAGTATCTTTTCAAGAGCTTTTTTGGCCATTTGGATATCCTCTTTTGTGAAGTGCCTGTTTAAATCTTTTGCTCACTCTTTAAATGGGTTCTGTCTTCTTATGTGTTTTCAGGAGTTCTTTATGTATTCTAGATATGACTCCTTTGTCAGATATAACAATTACAAATATCTTCAAGTCTGTGGCTACTCACTTTTCCGACGATGTCTTTTGATGAACAAAAACTTGATAAGTCTTTCTGAAAACAGTACAGAAGATGGATTAGAATAAAGCAAGACTGAGGAAGGAAGACTAGCCAAGATTCTGTTTCAACAATTTTGGAAAGAAATAATTAGGACATGAAATAATAATAGCAAGCAGTTACAGAGCACTTGCTATGTGTAGGTACCATTCAAAACACTTTTTAAAATTTATTTTGGTATCATTAATGTACAATCACATGAGCACCATTATGGTTACTAGACTCCCCTCTTTATCAAGCCCCCCCACATACCCCATTACAGTCACTGTCCATCAGCGTAGTGAGATGCTGTAGAGTCACTGTTTGTCTTCTCTGTGTTGTACTGCCTTCCCCATGCCCTCCCCTACATTATGTGTGCGAATCATAATGCCCCTTATTTCCCTTCTCCCTCCCTTCCCAAGCACCTTCCCCAGTCCCTTTCCCTTTGGCAACTGTTAGTCCATTCTTGGGTTCTGTGAGTCTGCTGCTGTTTGGTTCCTTCAGTTTTTGCTTCATTGTTATGCTCCACAGATGAGTGAAATCATTTGGTACTTGTCTTTCTCCACCTGGTTTATTTCACTGAGCATAATATTCTCCAGCTCCATCCATGTTGTTGCAAATGGCAGGATTTGTTTCCTTCTTATAGCTGAATAGTATTTCATAATGTATAAGTACCACATCTTTTTATCCATTCATCTACTGATGGGCACTTAGGTTGCTGAAATTTTAAGACATCTAAATCTCTTGGCCAGCTCACAACTGCCTGTAAGGTTTTAAAAGAATATGTTTTAAAGAAATAGAAATGAGCAAAAGAAGAATGGCAGGGCTCCCCCACACCATGTGTACTAAAAATAATACCCCTCAATCCCCTTCTCCCTCCCTCCCTACCCTCCCTCCCACACCCCTCCCCTTTGGTAACCACTAGTTCCTTCTTAGAGTCTCTGAGTCTGCTGCTATTTTGTTCCTTCAGTTTTGCTTTGTTGTTATACTCCACAGATGAGGGAAATCATTTGGCACTTGTCTTTCTCCGCCTGGTTTACTTCACTGAGCATAATGTTCTCCAGCTCCATCCATGTTGTTGTAAATGGCAGGATTTGTTTTCTTCTTATGGCTGAATAGTATTCCATTGTGTATATGTACCACCTCTTCTTTATCCATTCATCTACTGATGGACACTTAGGTTGCTTCCATATCTTGGCTATTATAAAAAATGCTGCAGTAAACATAGGGGTGCATATGTCTTTTTGAATCTGAGAGGTTGTACTCTTTGGGTAAATTCCAAGGAGTGGGATTCCCGGGTCAAATGGTATTTGTACTTTTAGTTTTTTGAGGAACCTCCATATTGCTTTCCACAATGGTTGAACTAGCTTACATTCCCACCAACAGTGTAGGAGGGTTCCCCTTTCTCCACATCCTCGTGGCGATTTGTTGTTCTTAGTCTTTTGGATGCTGGCCATCCTTACTGGTGTGAGGTGATATCTCATTGTGGTTTTAATTTGCATTTCCCTGATGATTAGTGATGTGGAGCATCTTTTCATGTGTCTGTTGGCCATCTGAATTTTTTCTTTGGAGAACTGTCTCTTCATATCCTCTGCCCATTTTTTAATTGGGTTATTTGCTTTTTGGGTGTTGAGGCTTGTGAGTTCTTTATATATTTTGGATGTTAACCCCTTGTCGATGTGTCATTTACAAATATATTCTCCCATACTGTAGGATGCCTTTTTGTTCTGTTGATGGTGTCCTTCGCCGTACAGAAACTTTTTAGTTTGATGTAGTCCCATTAGTTCATTTTTGCTTTAGTTTCCCTTGCTCAAGGAGATGCGTTCAGGAAGAAGTCGCTCATGCTTATATTCAGGATATTTTTGCCTATGTTTTCTTCTAAGAGTTTTATGGTTTCATGACTTACATTCAGGTCTTTGATTCATTTTGAGTTTACTTTTATGTATGGGGTTAAACAATAATCCAGTTTCATTCTCTTGCATGTAGCTGTCCAGTTTTGCCAACACCAGCTGTTGAAGAGGCTGCCATTTCCCCATTGTATGTCCATGGCTCCTTTATCATATATTAATTGACCATATATGGTTAGGTTTACATCAGGGCTCTCTAGTCTGTTCCATTGGTCTATGGGTCTGTTCTTGCGCAAGTACCAAATTGTCTTGATTACTGTGGCTTTGTAGTGGAGCTTGAAGTTGGGGAGCATAATCCCACCAGCTTTATTCTTCCTTCTCAGGATTGCTTTGGCTATTCAGGGTCTTTTGTGGTTTCATATGAATTTTAGAATGATTTTCTCTAGTTCATTGAAAAATGCTGTTGGTATTTTGATAGGAATTGCATTGAATCTGTAGATTGCTTTATGCAGGTTGGCCATTTCGACAATATTAATTCTTCCTATCCATGAGCACTGGATGTGTTTCCATTTATTGGTATCCTCTTTAATTTCTCTCGTGAATGTCTTGTAGTTTTCAGAGTATAGGTCTTTCACTTCCTTGGTTAGGTTTATTCCTAGGTATTTATTCTTTTTGCTGCAACTGTGAATGGAATTGTTTTCCTGATTTCTCTCTCTGCTAGGTCATTGTTAGTGTACAGGAATGCCACAGATTTCTGCGTATTAATTTTGTATCCTGCAACTTTGCTGAATTCAGATATTAGATCTAGTAGTTTTGGAGTTGGATTCTTTAGGGTTTTTTATGTACAATATCATGTCATCTGCAAACAGGGACAGTTTGACTTCTTCCTTACCAATCTGGATGCCTTTTATTTCCTTATGTTGTCTGATTGCCGTGGCTACGACCTCCAGTACTATGTTGAATAGAAGTGGGGAGAGTGGGCATCCTTGTCTTGTTTCCAATCTTAAAGGAAAAGCTTTCAGCTTCTCACTGTTAAGTATAATGTTGGCTGTGGGTTTGTCATATATGGCCTTTATTATGTTGAGGTACTTGCCCTCTATACCCATTTTGTTGAGAGTTTTTATCGTGAATGGATGTTGAATTTTGTCAAATGCTTTTTCAGTATCTATGGAGATGATCATGTGGTTTTTGTCCTTTTTGTTGATGTGGTGGATGATGTTGATGAATTTTCAAATGTTGTACCATCTTTGCATCTCTGGAATAAATCCTACTTGGTCATGATGGATGATCCTTTTGATGTATTTTTGAATTCGGTTTGCTAATATTTTGTTGAGTATTTTTGCCTCTATGTTCATCAGGGGTATTGGCCTGTAATTTTCTTTTTTTGTGGTGTCTTTGCCTGGTTTTGGTATTAGAGTGATGCTGGCTTCATAGAATGAGTTTGGAAGTATTCCATCTTCTTCTACTCCTTGGAAAACTTTAAGGAGGATGGGTATTAGGTCTTCACTAAATGTTTGATAAAATTCAGCGGTGAAGCCATCTGGTCCAGGAGTTTTGTTCTTAGGTAGGTTTTTGATTACCAGTTCAATTTCGTTTCTGGTAATTGGTCTGTTGAGATTTTCTGTTTCTTTCTGGGTCAGCCTTGGAAGGTTGTATTTTTCTAGAAAGTTGTCCATTTCTTCTAGGTTATCCATCTTGTTAGCATATAATTTTTCATAGTATTTTCTAATAGTTCTTTGTTTTTCTGTGCTGTCCATAGTGATTTTTCCTTTCTCATTTCTGATTCTGTTTATGTGAGTAGACTCTCTTTTTTTCTTGATAAGTCTGGCTATGGGTTTATCTATTTTGTTTATTTTCTTGAAGACCCAGCTCTTGCTTTCGTTGATCCTTTCTATTGTTTTATTCTTCTCAATTTTGTTTATTTATTCTCTAATCTTTATTATGTCCCTCCTTCTGCTGTCTTTGGGTCTCATTTGTTCTTCTTTTTCTAGTTTCATTAATAGTGAGTTTAGACTGCTCATATGGGATTGCTCTTCTTTCCTGAGATAGGCCTGTATTGCAATATACTTTCCTCTTAGCACAGCCTTTGCTGTGTCCCACAGATATTGCAGTGTTGAATTATTGTTGTCATTTGTCTCCATATATTGCTTGATCTCTGTTTTTATTTGATCATTGATCCATTGGTTATTTAGGAGCATGTTGTGAAGCCTCCATGTGTTTGTGGAATTTTTCATTTTCTTTGCATAATTTATTTCTAGTTTCATACCTTTGTGGTCTGAGAAACTGGTTGGTACAATTTCAATCATTTTGAATTTACCAAGGCTCTTTTTGTGGCCTAGTATATGATCTATTCTTGAAAATGTTCCATGTACACTTGAGAAGAATGTGTATCCTGCTGCTTTTGGGTGTAGAGTTCTGTAGATGTCTGTTAGGTCCATCTGTTCTCATGTGTTGTTCAGTGCCTCTGTCTCCTTACTTACTTTCTGTCTGGTTGATCTGTCCTTCAGAGTGAGTGGAGTGTTGAAGTCGCCTAGAATGAATGCATTGCATTCTATTTCCCTCTTTAGTTCTGCCAGTATTTGTTTCACATATGTAGGTGCTTCTGTGTTGGGTGCATAGATATTTATAGTGGTTATATCTTCTTGTTGGATTGACCCTTTTATCATTATGTAATGTCCTTCTTTGTCTCTTGTGACTTTCTTTGTTTAGAATTCTATTTTGTCTAAGTACTGCAACTCCTGCTTTTTTCTCCCTATTAGTTGTATGAAATGTTTTTTTCCATCCCTTCACTTTTAGTCTGTGTATGTCTTTGGGTTTAAAGTGAGTCTCTTGTAGACAGCATATAGATGGGTCTTGTTTTTTTTTCCATTCAGTGACTCTGTGTCTTTTGATTGGTGCATTCAGTCCATTTACATTTAGGGTGATTATCGATAGGTATGTACTTACTGGCATTGCAGGCTTCAGATTCGTGGTTACCAAAGGTTCAAGGTTAACTTCCTTACTATCTAAGAGTCTAACTTAACTCACTTAATATGCTATTACAAACACAATATAAAGGTTCTTTTTTTTTTTCCTCCTTTTTCTTCCTCTTCCATTCTTTATATATTAGGTATCATATTCTGTACTGTTTGTCTATCCCTTGATTGACTTTGGGGACAGTTAATTTAATTTTGCATTTGCTTAGTAATTAGCTGTTCTACTTTCTTTATGGTGGTTTTATTACCTCTGGTGACAGCTATTAAACCATAGGAACACTTCCATCTATAGCAGTCCCTCCAAAATACACTGTAGAGATGGTTTGTGGGAGGTAAATTCTCTCAGCTCTTGCTTATCTGGGAATTGTTTAATCCCTCCTTCAAATTTAAATGATAATCTTGCCGGATGAAGTAATCTTGGTTCAAGGCCCTTCTGCTTCATTGCAGTAAATACATCATGCCACTCCCTTCTGGCCTGTAAGGTTTCTGTTAAGAAGTCTGATGCTAGCCTTATGGGCTTTCCTTTGTATGTGATCTTATTTCTCTCTCTGGCTGCTTTTAATAGTCTGTCTTTATCCTTGATCTTTGCCATTTTAATTACTATATGTCTTGGTGTTGTCTTCCTTGGGTCCCTTGTGTTGGGAGATCTTTGCACCTCCATGGCCTGAGAGACTATCTCCTTCCCCAGATTGGGGAAGTTTTCAGCAATCACCTCCTCAAAGACACTTTCTATCCCTTTTTCTCTCTCTTCTTCTTCTGGTACCCCTATAATGCAAATATTTTTCCGTTTGGACCCACCACACAGTTCTCTCAATATTCTTTCATTCTTAGAGATCCTTTTTTCTCTCTGTGCCTCAGCTTCTTTGTATTCCTCTTCTCTAGTTTCTGTTTCATGTATCATCTCCACCGTATCCAATCTGCTTTTAATACCATCCATTGTGCTCTTCAACAATTGGATCTCCGACCAGAATTCATTCCTGAGTTCTTGAATATCTTTGCATACCTCTATGAGCATGTTAATGATTTTTATTTTGAAGACCCTTTCAGGGAGAATCATAAGGTCGATATCATTTAAATATTTCTCAGGAGTTGTATTCACAATTTTACTCTGGACCAGGTTCCTTTGGCGTTTCATATTTGTGTATGGCACCCTCTAGTGCCCAGAAGCTCTACTGTCTGGAGGTGCTCAGCCCCTGAAGCAATGTCGGGGGTTGCAGGGGAGTGGTATTGGTGCCTGGGGGGAGGAAAGAGCTGTTTCCTGCTACCTGGCTGCTATGCCTGTCTCCACTGCCTGAACCAGTGGGCCGAGCACAAAGTATAAGCCTTTGTGCTTTGCATTGTAGTTGCTGTAGACAGATCTTCCCTCTGGCTGGCCTAACGCCATGGTAGGGTTTCCCGGTTTGTGAGTCCAGTGGGGCTGGCCAGGAGAAAGGCACATTAGGCTGCTTATCACAGAAGGGGTTCTTGGAGCTGTGTAGCAGCCAGGGAGCTGGCGCACCTGAAGATTGTGAAAGCTCCCAACCTGCTGGGCAGAGTGTACCCAGACAATTTTGTCTACCTGTACTTTCTCCTGAGCAGTAAGTTCTGTGCAATCCTTGCCCCTTTAGCAGCCCTCTTGCTAAGGGCTTCATTGTTAGGAAGTCTCTCAGACCGCCCACCTTTCTTTTGTCCCAGAGCAGCTGGATATGGATCCCTGCTTTCCACAAGCAGGTGGAATCTTAAGTCTCTCCAGGAATTCTGCCTGTCTTAGCTTTCCAACCCCCTAATTATGAGAATATCATGCAAGCACAATGAAATGTAGGTTTGTGCTCCCAGAGCAGATCTCTGGAGTTAGGTATTCAGCAGTCCCAGATCTCCACTCCCTCCCTGCTCCATTTCTCTTCCTTCCCCCAGTGAGCTGGAGTGGGGGAAGGGCTTGGATCCCACTGGACAACAGCTTTAGTATGTTACCCTGTTCCATGAGGTCTGCTCTTGTCTCCAGGTATATGCAGTTTGGTGCAGTCCTCTTTCCTGTTGCTCTTTCAAGAGTAGTTGTATTAGTTATATTTTTGTGTTATATTCGGTTTTAGAAGGAAGCCTCTGTCTCACCTCTCATGCCGCCATCTTTAATCCTTCCTCCTGTTACTTCTTATTCAGGGCTTGCTAGCCTGGGAGGTGGGGCAGGGATTTCTCTGTCACCTGGACTCACCTCTGTATTAGTGAGGCCTTATATCCCTGGATCTTGAGGATGGGAATTTTTCAGTGATCCTGCACCTCTGCTAATGGTAGAAACCTTTTAATGGTCTGGGCCTGGGATGGTGTCCAGACCCTCCTGCAGGGGTAGAGAGTTTGTGTGTGTGTGTGTGTGTGTGTGTGTGTGTGTGTGTGTGTGTTCCCTTCATCCAGGTGTAGTGGTCTTTTACCTATACCCTGTGCCCTTCTCCTAGTGATTTGAGGCTTTCGTTCCTCAGGGAAAAGGGTTCAGTGGACTTCATGCCTTTTCCACAGTGGCAGCTGCCCCCATTATCTAGGCCTATGCCACCAGGGGGGATTTCTCTGGTCTCCCACTCTACCCACAGACTTTTCATGAGCACCAGGTAGAAGTCCACAGATAAGATCCTTCAGGTGCGTGTGAACTCCCTGTATATCAGCAGCTCCTCGTTCTTGGCCACTCCTGGGCTTTAGGAGTTTGTTTACAACGTTATCTGAATTCCTCTAGCCCATTTGTATGGCAGCCCCATCTGCCTCCTGGGCTCTGTTACAAGTGACTCTGTGCTCACACCCTAGCTCTCCTCAGAAGCACCTATCTTTCCTTAGATTTTAGCATAGTTGCTTGCCTTCTTACCTGAGCACTCTGATGGGATCAATAAAGACTTTGTATTTTATTATCAGCTCTTTTTTGTGATTTTAATTAAGATATTTCAATATAACTGATTTTCCCAGCTATTTTTTTCGACCAAATTTTTTTTATTTTGCTATTATTAATATACAATTACATGAGCAACATTATGGTTACTAGACTCCCCCTGTTATCAAGTCCCCACCACATACCCCATTGCAGTCACTGTCCATCAGGGTACTAGGATGTTACAGAATCACTACTTGTCTTCTCTGTGTTATACTGCCTTCCCCATATCCCCCTACCCCACCCCATCCCCACCCCCACTACATTGTGTGTGCTAATTATAATAGCCCTTTTTCCCCCTTATCCCTCCCTTCCCACCCCTCTTCCCCAGTCCCTTTCCCTTTGGTAACTGTTAGTCCATTCTTGGGTTCTGTGAGTCTGCTGCTGTTTTGTTCCTTAAGTTTTTTCTTTGTTCTCCACAGATGAGTGAGATCATTTGATACTTGTCTTTCTCCACCTGGCTTATTTCACTGAGTATAATATCCTCTAGCTCCATCCATGTTGTTGCAAATGGAAGCATTTGTTTTCTTCTTATGGCTGAATAATATTCCATTGTGTATATGTACCACTTCTTCTTTATCCATTCATCTACTGATGGACACTTAGGTTGCTTCCATTTCTTGGCTACTGTAAATAGTGCTGTGATAAACATAGGGGTGCATATGTCTTTTTCAAACGGGGCTCCTGCATTCTTAGGGTAAATTCCAAGGAGTGGAATTCCTGGGTCAAATGGTATTTCTATTTTGAGTTTTTTGAGGAACCTCCATATTGCTTTCCACAATGGTTGTACTAATTTACATTCCCACCAGCAGTGTAGGAGGGTTCCCCTTTCTCTGCATCCTCACCAACATTTGTTGTTGTTTGTCTTTTGGATGGTGGCCATCCTAACTGGTGTGAGGTGATATCTCATTGTGGTTTTAATTTGCATTTCTCTGATGACTAGTGATGTGGAGCATCTTTTCATGTGCCTGTTGGCCATCCGAATTTCTTCTTTGGAGAAGTGTCTGTTCAGCTCCTCTGCCCATTTTTTAATTGGCTTATTTGCTTTTTGTTTGTTGAGGTGTGTGAGCTCTTTATATATTTAGGATGTCAACCCCTTATCGGATATGTCATTTATGAACATATTCTCCTATACTGTAGGAAGTCTTTCTGGTTCTACTGATGGTGTCCTTTGCTGTACAGAAGCTTTTTAGTTTGATATAGTCCCATTTGTTCATTTTTGCTTTTGTTTCCCTTGCCCGGGGAGATATGTTCATGAAGAAGTCGCTCATGTTTATGTCCAAGAGATTTTTGCCTATATTTTTTTCTAAGAGTTTTATGGTTTAATGACTTACATTTTCACAGCTATTTTTATTCTACTAATTCATAATGCCAAGTCCAAAATGAAAAATCACCAGGATGGTGGGGCATGATGAGTTTAAGCACAGGAATTAGGTGAAGATATCTGTTTCCCACATGACTTGATAATCTAAAAAGTTGGAAATGGTTTTTTCTATTCCCTGTAGTAGAAACTTAGTTGTTGTTTTTTTTTTGAGAACAACTCTTCTTGCCTTTTTTTAATTGAGGTATATATAATTGACATACAATATCTTATGAGTTTCCGATGTACATCACAGTGATTTGATATTTTTGTACATTGTATGATCTCCATGATAAGTGTAGATACCACTTATCACCAAATTTATTATAATATTATTGACTATATTCCCTATGCTGTACATTACATGTACAACTATGACTTATTTTGTAACTGGAAGTTTGTACTCAATCTCCTTCACCTATTTCACCCACCCATCCACATCGCCCCATTCAACAGTTTGTTTCCAATAGTTTGTTATCATGAAAAGATGTATTTTGTTAAATTCTTTTTCTCCATCTATCGAGGTGATTATGTGATTTTATATTTCATGTTATAAATGTGATATATTACATTTACTAAATTATGTATGTTGAACCATCCTTGCATCCCAAGGATCTATCCCACCTGGTAATGGTATAATCCTTTTAATGTGCTCTTGAATTCACTTTGCTAATACTATGTTGACAATTTTTGCATTTATATTGATCTATAGTTTTCTTGTGGTATCCTTATATGGGTTTGCTATAGGGTTATGCTGGCCTTGTAGAATGAATTTGAAAGTATTCCCTCCTCCTCAATTTTTTGGAAGGGTTTGAGAAAGACTGATGTAAATTCTTTGAGTGTTTAGGAGAATTCTCCAGTGAGGTTTTTGAATACTGAATCAATCTCTTTACTTGTTATTGGTCTGTTCAGATTTTCTGTTTCTTCCTAATGCAGTTTTGGTAGGTTGCATGTTTCTAGAAACATACATTTCTTCTAGGGTATCTAATTTGTTGACATATAATTTTTCATAATAGTATCTTAAGATCCTATTTGTAGTATCAGTTGTAATGTCTCCTTTCTCATTCCTAATTTTATGATTTGAGTCTTCTTTTTTTCTTAGTATAGCTAAAGGTTTGTCAATTTTGTCTATTTTTTGAAAGAACCAGCTCTTAGTTTTGTTTATCCTTTCTACTGTTTTTCTGCTATTTCATTTATTTCTGCTTTGATCTTTATTATTTCCTTCTTTCTGTTAACTTTGGGCTCAGTTTACTCTTCTTTTTCTAGTTCCTTGAGGTGTAAAATTAGGTTGTTGATTTGAAGTCTTTCTAATATCTCAATATATGCATTTATTGTTACCTACTTTCCTATCAGAACTGCTTTTGCTGCATCTCATAAGTTTTGATGTATTTCGATTTTCATTTGTTTTTATATAATTTTTTAGTTTCTCTTTTGATTTCTTCTTTGACCACTGGTTGTTTAGAAGTGCACTGTTTAGTTCCTACATATTTTCCTGCTTTCTTTGATTGTTGATTTCTAGTTTCGTACCATTGTGGTCAGAAAGATAGTTGGTATGATTTTGATCTTAAATTTGCAAAGATTTGTTCTGAGTCCTATTATACGATCTATCCTGCAGAATGTTCTATGTGGCCTGGAGAAGAATGTGTATTCTGCTCTTGTATGGAATATTCTATATATGTTTGTTAAGTCAATTTGTTCTAGAGTAT
The DNA here is from genome assembly GCA_032199065.1 of Smutsia gigantea. NCBI lineage: Eukaryota > Metazoa > Chordata > Mammalia > Pholidota > Manidae > Smutsia > Smutsia gigantea. The sequence continues at coordinate 185,570 of JAVSCE010000897.1, read as the reverse complement.
GATTCAATTAAAAAGTTTCATTGTTGATTTTCTTTTTTCCCTGGCCTGCCGATTGCTGACATTGGGGTGTTAAAGTCCCTTGCTGTTATTGTGTTGTTGTCTAGTTCTTCAGTTAGATCTATCTATATTGGTTTAACATGTTTTGGTGCTCCAATGCTGGGTGGTACATACTTATGATTATTATATCTTCTTGATGTATTAACACTTTTATTTTAATATAATGACCTTGTTTGTCTCCTGCGACCATTTTTGCCTTGATGTCTATTTTGCCTAATGTAAGTATGGCAACCCTACTTCCTTTGGTTTCCACTTGCATGGACTATCCTCTTCCACCCCTTCACTTTAAGCCTGTGTGCGTCTTTAAAGATGAAACAAGTCTCCTGCAGAGAGCATATAGTTGGATCTTGGTTTTTGGTTTTTTTTAAATCCATCCAGCCACTCTGTGCTTTTTGATTGGTGAATTATCCATTTATATTTAGAGTGATCACTGACATATAAGGACTTACTACTGCAATCTTTCCATTTGCCTTCTGGTTGTTTTGTATCTCCACTTTTTTTTCTTTCTGTTTCTGTCTAGAAATGGTGTGTTTTATAAGTCCTCAATAAAACTGACCAAGAGTTAGCCTCCAACTGTGACCAGGGGGCTGCAGAAGCAGGAGCTGTGCTATGGTGGCAGGCTTTCTACACGTTCTTCTTTCCAGAAGCTCAGTTTGCAGCCTATACTTGTGCTGGGCATCCGCCACTGCACGACATCGGTATTTGTTTTCCTTGAGGCCATGTTGTTTGTAATCCAGGCATGATTTCAGTCTTATGACTATCCTGACCTTTGAAGGTGCAAGTCTGCTTCTCTTAGTTACTGTGTTCTTCAGTGCTTTCTCACGTTTATGCTATTACTGCTTGATATTCAGACGTACCTTGCAGCTAACCTGCAAAGGGTCTGAAATCAAAGCCCTTTTGATCCAACTTTGGCTCTACAATCCATAATCATTTTTTTTCTAACACACTTTTCCTCAATTTTTAATTCCAGTCACCAAACTCAAAGCTCCTTTCTACTTTGCTAATACAGGTAAAGGACAGAATATGTTTGTGCTGCTTTTATCTGTCTCCTGCATATATTGTGTCTTCCTCATTATGAGAGTTTCTAAGAGCAGAGATTCCTGTCTCTCCTTATTTCTTCATCTTTTCCTCTCATCCCCACCTCATCTCTTTTATCAGTACAGAGTCAACACAGGGTTAGAGCACTGAGTGTTGACTGAGTCATTCAGTCTCTAGTTAACCTCTTCCCCTGGGCAAGTTCTCCTTTGCTCAGCATTTGGTGCCACTGCCAGCCTCAGTATCATTTCCCTCCCGTTGTTCCAGAAGATCTATCTTCACTTCTGCAATTCTTCTGGGACCCAAGTTCACCCCAGCCTGCCCACTTGCTCTGTACTTTTGCCAGAGTACTCTTCTGGGACCTCCACTGAGACTGGGTGCCATAGGAAAGAACAGAAGCTGAGCTAGAGACGCCCACTCTTTTCTTTTACATAATAACTTCTGCCAGTTTCTAGAATGATAAACTGAGGCTCCCCAGAGGGAGTTTTCCATAAGGCTTTTCAACCAGCAACCACACTACATTTCAGATTTGCAACTTTACTCAACAGGTATGTAAACCTTATTTACATTCCTGTCCTTTTAGGGTCTGTCCTTTCCTAAAAGTCTGCCAATCCATGGACAGAAGGAATGAATTGTGAGAACCTGGTGTTGACAAGATATGTCCCAAACTGACTCACCACACTTCCATCCATCTCTGACTCAGCCTCCAGTATTTATTCTCTGGAGACCTGATTAATGGGCCTCTTTGGATCCTGACTACTCTGATTTCTCTGGCATACTTCTTCCCTCCTGACACAGCAGTTATTTAGGATAGCACTCATGGCGAGCACTTTGTTCCCACCCTTCTGCGTATTGCCCCAGAAGGCAGCTTTCCTGGATATGATCTAGGATCCCAGTTCCCTTTTGTCCCTGACAGTTCATAGAAGACTGGTCGCCCTCAGCCTGCAAATCATCAATGAAAAGAAGGTAGATTCTGGAGCCTGAACTGGGTAAAATTGGAAATGAGTTTAGGGAAGCAAAATTTGCCACCCTAAAATGTGTCTCTTTGGCATGTGGATTCACGTAGGCTAATTATTTTTTAAGAAATGGAAGACTCAGGAAGAACAATGGTGTTTCCACTATCTACAGGGAGGGTCTGACCTAAGAAGGGAGTTACCACCATGGACAACTACAGTTTAACATGAAGTAGGTATGGCAGACAGGCAGAATTTAGCAAAGTCGAGACTTCCGGGAAGATGGCGGTGTGAGCAGGGTGGCAGAAATCTCCTCCCAACACTATATTTATCTACGAAAACACAGCAAATACATCTATTCCTAAAAGAGAGACGAGAATACACAGGAAAGCGCACAGCGTGCAGCTACACCCGAGAGGACTCGGCACCCCAAGAGGCGGGTAAGATACGGAGCCGCGACCTGGCGGGACCCGAGCCCTCCCCCACCCCAGCGCACCGGCGGGAGGAGAGGATTCAGAGCCGGGAGGGAGTGGAAGTGCACCCCGCGAAGTAGCCAGCCCCGGTGATCTGCGCGGGGAGCGCTGACCCACATTGCGCAGTGTAGCTGTGATTGGAGAGACAGAGGGGCAGGATCTGAGCGGGGAACGCGCCAGGGTGCTTGCAGCCGGCTCCCGGGAAGGAAAAAAAAAAAGCGCGTGCTTTCTTCAGCGGTCTTAAAGAGATAGGAGCCCAGCGGAGCAGCCGGATCGCCCCAGCACACTCAGCCCAGCGGGCTGGGAGTCCTGGGGAGTTTCAGACGCCTTAGCTGGCGACTGAGGAAGCGTAGCCATACTTACACTTCTCACTGAGATCAACAGCCTCCTATTCGTTCCCACCCCTGCCAGAGCGAAAAAGGGCCCTGCGGAGCGGCGCAGTCACAGCTGTGGAATAGTGGGGCAATAGCGCCACCTAAGCATTCCCACAGAATCTACGTCCGGTGGGCATTTTTTTGTTTTTTTTGTTTTGTTTTGTTTTTGTTTTTTTTTTCTTTCTTTTTTCTTTTTTTTCTTTTTTCTCTTTTTAAAGTCTTAAAGAGCCCAGCTGACATACGTGGCAACTATCAGTGACCAATTATACAGCCATGAAAAGACAGAGGAATATGGTTCAGACCAAAATCAACCAGACAACCCCAGAGAGGGAGTCTGAAGGGATGGAAATGCACAGCCTCCCTGAAAAAGAATTCAGAATAAAAGTCATAACCATGCTGATGGACCTACAGAGAAATGTGCAAGAGCTGAGGGAGGAAGTGAGGGAACTGAGGAAAGACAATGCAGAAATCAGACAAGCGATTGACGGGCTTAACAGCAGAATGGATGAGATGCAAGAGACTGTTAATGGAATAGAAAACAGAGAACAGGAGTACAGAGCAGCTGAGGCAGAGAGAGATAAAAGGATTTCTAGGAATGAAAGAATATTAAGAGAACTGTGTGACCAATCCAAACGGAACAATATTCGCATTATAGGAGTACCAGAGGAAGAAGAGAGAGAAAAAGGGATAGAAAGTGTCTTTGAAGAAATAATTGCTGAAAACTTTCCTCGCTGGGGAAGGAAGTAGTCTCGCAGTCCACCGAAGCTCATAGATCTCCCAACACAAGGGACCCAAGGAAGACAACACCAAGACACATAATAATTAAGATGCAAAGATCAAAGATAAAGACAGGGTATTAAAGGCAGCTAGAGAGAGAAAAAAAGATCACCTACAAAGGAAAACCCATCAGACTATCATCAGACTTCTCAACAGAAACCTTACAGGCCAGAAGAGAATGGCATGATATATTCACTGTAATGAAACAGAAGGGCCTCGAACCAAGAATGTTGTATCCAGCATAATTATCATTTAAATATGACGGAGGGATTAAACAATTTCCAGACAAGCAAAAGCTGAGAGAATTTGCCTCCCATAAACCACCTCTACAGGACATCTTAAAGGAACTACTCTAGAGGGAAGCACTCCTAAGGCTAAAAAGATGTCACCAGAGAAAATAAAATCATAGCAAAGAAAGTAGACCATCCAAATACTAACTAAAGGCAAAGAATAAAACACCTATTATAGAAAGAATGGAGGAGGAGGAATAAGAAGGGAGAGAAATAAAGAAACATCAGACTGTGTTTACAATAACAACAAGAAAGTTAAGTTAGATTGTTAGATAGTAAAGAAGCAACCCTTGAACCCTTGGTAACCACGAATCTAAAGCCAGCAATGGCAATAAGTACATACCTATCAATAATCACCTAAATGTAAATGGACTGAATGCACCAATCAAAAGACACAGAGTAACAGAATGGATAAAAAAGCAAGACCCTTCTATATGCTGCCTACAAGAAACTCACCTCAAATCCAAAGATATACACAGACTAAAAGTGAAGGGATGGAAAAAGATATTTCACGCAAACAACAAAGAGAAAAAAGCAGGTGTTGCAGTATTTGTATCAGACAAAATAGACTTCAAAACGAAGAAAGTAGCAAGAGATAAAGAGGGACATTACATAATGATAAAGGGGTCAGTCCAACAAGAAGATATAACCATTATAAATATATATGCACCCAACACAAGAGCGCCAGCATATGTGAGACAAATACTAACAGAATTAAAGGAGGAAATAAGACAGCAATGCATTCATCTTAGGAGACTTCAACACACCACTCACTCCAGAGGACAGATCAACCAGACAGAAAATAAGTAAAGACACAGAGGCACTGAACAACACTAGAACAGATGGACCTAACAGACATCTACAGAACTCTACACCCAAAAGCAACAGGATACACATTCTTCTCAAGTGCACATGGAACATTTTCCAGAATAGACCACATACTAGGCCACAAAAAGAACCTCAGTAATTTCAAAAATATTGAAATCCTACCAACCAACTTCTCAGATCACCAAGGTATAAAACTAAAAATAAATTTTAGAAAGAAATCAAAAAGGCTCACAAATACATGGAGACTGAACAACACTCTCCTAATTAATCAATGGGTTAACGACCAAATCAAAACAGAAATCAAAGAATATATGGAAACTAATGACAACAACAACACAAAGCCACTTCTGTGGGACGCAGCAAAGGCAGTTCTAAGAGGAACGTATATTGCAATCCAGTACTATTTCAAGAAGGAAGAACATTCCCAAATGAATAGTCTAAAGACACAATTACTGAAATTGGAAAAAGAAGAACAAATGAGGCCCAAAGTCACCAGAAGGAGGGACATAATAAAGGTCAGAGAAGAAATAAATAAAATTGAGAAGAATAAAACAATAGAAAAAAATCAATGAAACCAAGAGCTGGATCTTTGAAAAAATAAACAAAATAGATAAACCCCTAGCCAGACTCATTAAGAGAAAAAGAGAATCTACACACATAAGCACAATCAGAAATGAGAAAGAAAAATCACGACGGACCGCACAGAAATACAAAGAATCATAAGAGAATATTATGAGACTCTATATGCTAACAAGCTGGAAAACATAGAAGACATGGACAACTTCTTAGAAAAATACAACCTTCCAAGACTGACCAAGGAAGAAACAGAAAAACTAAACAGACCAATCACCAGCAACGTAAATCGAATTGGTAATCAAAAACTACCAAGAACAAACCCCGGGCCTGATGGATTCACCTCTCAATCTACCACAGACATATAGAGAAGAAATAACACCGATTCTCCTTTAAAGTTCTTCTCCAAAAAATAGAAGAGGGAGGGAATACTTCCAAACTCATTCTATGAAGCCAGCATCACTCTAATACCAAAACCGGCAAAGACCACCAAAAAAAGAAAATTACAGACCAATATCCCCGATGAACGTAGGATGCAAAAATACTCAACAAAATATTAGCAAACCGAATTCAAAATACATCAAAAGGATCATACACCATGATCAAGTGGGATTCATCCCAGGGATGCAAGGATGGTACAACATTCGAAAATCCATCAACATCATCCAGCACAACAACAAAAAGAAGAACAAAACCACATGATCATCTCCATAGATGCTGAAAAAGCATTTGACAAAATTCAGCATCCATTCCTGATTAAAACTCTTAACAAAATGAGTATAGAGGGCAAGTACCGCAACATCATAAAGGCTATATATGACAAACCCACAGATAACATCATACCCAACGGAGAGACACTGAAAGCTTTTCATCTAAGGTCGGGAACAAGACAGGGATGCCCACTCTCTCCACTGTTATTCAACATAGTACTGGAGGTCCTAGCCACGGCAATCAGACAAAACAAAGACATACAAGGCATCCAGATTGGTAAAGAAGAAGTCAAATTGTCACTATTTGCAGATGACATGATTTGTACATAAAAAACCCTAAAGATTCCATTCCAAAACTACTAGAACTAATATCTGAATTCAGCAAAGTTGCAGGATACAAAATTAACACACAGAAATCTGTTGCTTTCCTATACACTAATGATGAACTAACAGAAAGAGAAATCAGAAAAACAATTCCATTCATAATTGCATCAAAAAGAATAAAATACCTAGGAATAAACCTAACGAAGGAAGTGAAAGACCTGTACTCTGAGAACTACAAGACACTCCTAAGAGAAATTAAAGAGGACACTAACAAATGGAAATGCATCCCATGCTCTTGGCTAGGAAGAATAAATATTGTCAAAATGGCTATACTACCTAAAGCAATCTACAGATTCAATGCAATCCCTATCAAACTACCAACAGTTTTCTTCAATGAACTGGACCAAATAATTCTAAAATTCATATGGAACCACAAAAGACCCCGAATAGCCAAATCAATCCTGAGAAGGAGGAATAAAACGGGGAATTGCACTCCCTGACTTCAAGCTCTCCTATAAAGCCAAAGTAATCAAGACAATTTGGTATTGGCACAAAAACAGACCCACAGACCAGTGGAACAGAATAGAAAATCCCAACATTAACCCAAACATATACAGTCAATTAATATTTGATAAAGTGCCTTGGATATACAATGGGGAGATGACAGCCTCTTCAGCAGCTGGTGTTGGAAAACTGGACAGCTACATGTAAGAGAATGAAACTGGACTACTGTCTAGCCCCATACACAAAGGTAAACTCAAGGTGGATCAAAGACTTGAATGTAAGTCATGAAACCATAAAACTCTTAGAAAAAAACATAGGCAAAAATCTCTTGGACATAAACATGAGCAACTTCTTCATGAACATATCTCCCCGGGCAAGGGAAACAAAAGCAAAAATGAACAAGTGGGACTATATCAAGCTGAAAAGCTTCTGTACAGCAAAGGACACCATCAGTAGAACAAAAAGACATCCTACAGTATGGGAGAATATATTCATAAAAAACGTATCTGATAAAGGGTTGACATCCAAAATATATAAAGAACTCATGCACCTTAACAAACAGAAAGCAAATAATCCAATTAAGAAATGGGCAGAGGACATGAATAGACACTTCTCTATAGAAGAAATTCAGATGGCCAACAGGCACATGAAAAGATGCTCCACATCGCTAATCATCAGAGAAATGCAGATTAAAACCACAATGAGATATCACCTCACACCAGTGAGGATGGCCAACATCCAAAACACAAACAACAATAAATGTTGGCGAGGATGTGGAGAAAAGGGAACCCTCCTACACTGCTGGTGGGACTGCAAATTAGTTCAACCATTGTGGAAAGCAGTATGGAGGTTCCTCAAAAAACTCAAAATAGTAATACCATTTGACCCAGGAATTCCACTCCTAGGAATTTACCCTAAGAATGCAGCAGCCCAATTTGAAAAGGACAGATGCACCCCTATGTTTATTGCAGCACTATTTACAATAGCCAAGAAATGGAAGCAACCTAAGTGTCCATCAGTAGATGAATGGATAAAGAAGATGTGGTACATATACACAATGGAATATTATTCAGCCATAAGAAGAAAACAAATCCTACCATTTGCAACAACATGGATGGAGCTAGAGGGTATTATGCTCAGTGAAATAAGCCAAGCCGAAAAAGACAAGTATCAAATGATTTCACTCATATGTAGAGTATAAGAACAAAGAAAAAATACTGAAGGAACAAAACAGCAGCAGACTCACAGAACCCAAGAACGGACTAATAGTTACCAAAGGGAAAGGGACTGGGGAAAATGGGCGGGAAGGGAGGGATAAGAGGGAAAAAGGGGCATTACGATTAGTAGATATAATGTTGGGGGGGCACGGGGAGGGCAGTACAACTCAGAGAAGACAAGTAGTGATTCTATAGCATCTCACTACGCTGATGGACAGTGACTGTAATGGGGTTGGTGGGGGGAGACCTGATGAAGGGGTAGTTTAATAACCATAATATTGCACATGTAATTGTAAATTAATGATAATAAAATAAATTATATTAATAAAAAAAAAGAATTTAGCAAAGTCTGTTTGTTAAAATTCCTATGTCCCGTTTGTTTGCCTAGCAAACATTTACTATTTTTCATCTTCCTGTGAATTGTCTTCCTTCCCTTTGAAGTCTCAGACACCTATCCCCTCCCTTCTACTTAACTCTGGATGGCATATAAGCTTCAACTGCCTACGGTTTGAGGGCCTCATATTTTTATGGAGCCCCTATACATACATAATTAAATGTGATGTTCTCCTGTTAATCTGTTGTCAACTTAATTCTTAGACAAGACAAAAGAACCTTGAGGTCAGAGGAAATTTTTCCTCCCCAGCTGTTGGCAGGATTAGCTTAACTAGCTGAACGTTACTTGCCCCGGGACGGTTGCAGTCCAGAGATCCTGGAATTTCTGAAAAAAATCCAGCAGACAGTAAGAATTCTTTCCATGTTAGTCTTCTGAATCTCTGCCTGTGTGGTGTAATGGATGTAAGAGTGGTGAGAGCCCTTTTCTTTACCTAAATTTAGATTAGCAGGAGAAAATATTTCTGAAACTAGCTCCTTGGGTACATGAGAGTGTTCCAGAATCCTTTTTTCTTTAAAATGAGGATCCATCATCTGGCCATTGACAAGTATGACCTTATATTAATCTCAATAGCTACTTACACCAATAAGACTTTTTATGACTTAACTAAAGAAGCAAAATACCTTGTTCTGGTAAAAAATCTTTTTTTTCTACCGATCCCATTTTCTCCCCAGAGGTGGTCATTGTTTTCTTTTGCCGGCTTTATGATCAGTGAGAATATTCTCTTTGGTCTCTGCCAGCCAGGGGAGATGGATTTGGCAGGCAACTGAATAGGCAAATGAATAGGATCAGAGCTTAGAGAATCTTTTTAAGAAAAGGTGAACTTCTGGCTTGGTAAGTCACCCTATTCTATTCAAAAGGGGGAAAGCATGTGATTCCCTGTCCTTTGAAACAGTTTTTAAAAACTGGCGCCCCCCCCTCATAGTTACTGCCTGTGCTTTGGTAGACTATCTTTGGAGTGAACTTCTGAATCTTGTGAGGGCTGTATTTTTTGCACTCTGTTTTGAGATGTCTCTTGCATCTTTGGTTAAGTCATAAAAAAGCTTATTGGTTTAAGTCACTTTGAGATTAATGTATAAAATCCTACTTGTCAAAGACCAGATGATGGATCCTTTAAATTGGCAATATTTTGAAGAAAAAAATATTCTGGAGAGCTCTCATCTTAAATAATTGTTTTGTTGGCATTCTGGGTAGCCTCAGGGACTCCCTTAATAAGATGGAAGAACAGAAATTAGACTTAGGACAGTAATCAAAGTCCACTCAGATGCTTTCCCATTTTTCTTCGACATTTGCAGATATTGTAGAAAATCAGAAGATTGGAAATACAATTGCCCGTCCCTGAAGAAGAAGAAAAAATCAAAACAACGTCCTTCTCTTACAAATCTTTGCAAAACTAAAAAAAAGGCAACTCTAGAGGCAGTCCAAAGTCATCTATTCCATTTTATCAATCCTAAAACCTCCTCTATTTACCTCAAAAGACTTGTAAGTTATTGACCTTAGGAAATGAAAGTCCTTCTTGGAGGAAGTTACATTCATTCTCTGTCCCTTGAAGATATAATCTCACCATGTCTTTGAAATATAAATACCCAAGGAGGTATCTAGAACAATGCCTGTACTCACCTAAGACTAAAGGAAAGGAAAAAAATTCAAAGGCCTTTTTAAAAATACATACTCTTGCCCAAACTCTAAACCACAGCCTCATTAAGATTACTTCCAGGGACAAATATAAATTTTAAGTGTCTACTCTACAACTAGTAAAAGATTAGCCATCTTAATGAATAAACTTAATTTATTCTGTTATTTATAAATGAGTGATTTTTATTTAGTTTTAAAACAGAATTATAAGATCTCTGTGTTTGTCTATATGTATACCTATGTATGTATATTATAGAGATGGTATTTTCTATCTCCAGATGGTATTATTAAAATTAATTTGTAAAAGAGCTCTATTTAATTGATTTAAAACCAAGCACTTATAAAAGCATTTCTAAATCTCAGAAGTACAATAGAAACCAACCCAAATGTTTTTCAAGTTCATGTGGTCTAAGATAATTTTTGGTAAATAAAAGCTATTTATTTGATTAATAAAAATTTAAGTTTGTTGGTTTAATTACTACATACATGCCCTAGAGTTATCAACATTGAATATAATGCAGACATATCACTTCTTAGTCTAACCTGGGTTTATTAGTCTAGTAAATTCATGTTATCTCTGTTGCAAAATCTGTCAGCAAAAAATAACTTAGAATGATGGCTGACTTTGTCTAATATCTTATGAAGTTTCATGGGTAATCTAAACATAATTATTGAGAGCAAGTAAACTAAATAGATGTTAGCAGGATAAAAAGTTGTTAGGCAAACTTTTTAGCAATAGTTGTGTGTTATGGTGTATGTACTTAAAAATAGTTTCCCAAATTTCTTTGGTAACTTGAAACTTTTCAGTTTTCCTAACTTAAGTTAAATAATGGACATTTCTCAGCTATCTAGATCATTTCCAATAAGATAAAATAATGAAACATTAATTTCTGATCATAGGCTTATCTGCTTTTGTCTTCCTTATTACAAAAAAATAAGGATAAATTTGGATCTGTTAGTAAATATGTTTTGTGCTTTATTGTTGTATTATGGAGAAGCAGTCTTCATAGAAATTATGAAATGTATTCATAAATTTGCCCATATAAAGAATGGTGGTATAACAGAGAGTTCAGAATTATTACTTTGTTTTCACTAGAAATTAAAATTTCTAAGAGTTAAGAATTCTAAATAATATATGTAGCTAAAACTGCTAGAAATAATAAGGGAAACAAATCTATATACAAGGAAAGTAGAATATGTTTTGGGTAAGAAAATGTATGTGAAATGGAAATGCTTATGTTAAGGAAAAAGAAGGTAAATTTGTCCTAAAGTAAACTGGTTATGAGAAAGAAGAAAGGACAAAATCTGAATGTAAAAACGAAAGTTGTAGAAAGTTTATGGAAAAGGATCTTTGGAAAGGAATTTTATGTATGGTTGGGCCTGGTTGAGATCGGAATTAGTGTAATCAAGTAAATGAGTCTTAATATTAAAAGTAAGCTGATACAGAAATAAAATTTGTTTTTTTCTTTCTGTTAAAAAGGCAATGTTTTCTTGGACTATTGGTCTGTTCATGATAAGAGATTATGAAGGTTTTTCTCCCCCACTGCCCTTAAAGCAATTTGCTTAGGAAACAAAAATGTTGTGTTTGACCAGAATAATGAATGTCCTGTGCTTCATGTTGTCCTAATCGGGTCTTTGATTACTTAAGAAAATTAAATTTTCTCAATATTAAAAGGGCTAAGTTTTTTTTTTTTTTTGCAGCCATTAAGCTTTCTGTATTTGTCTGCAAAGTCTTTAATTGTCACCATGGTTAAGTGGATAACTAAATGTTGTTTCAAATGACCTATAATCCTATTTGACTGAGTGTTTAAAAACCTTTCTTGATATTTTTGACAAACTTCACAAAAATAAAATACTAAATGAAGTCTTTTTTACGTCAAAATAATTTTCAAAGGACCCCCTGAAAAATTGCAAAAAGTTTTTTCTCTCTGCTTATAAAAGAGACATGAAACTAATTAGGCTTATTTGATATGTTAAATTACATAGGAAACATTGTCAAATAAGTGACACTAAACCTTGTTAGATGGTATTATATGGGTAAATATTTTTAATATGCTTTCTAGAAATTATATAAAATTCCTAAAATCTGTTATGTACTTATTCATAATTCTAGTTACTATCTTAAAACATTGTATGTCATAGAAATAATCAAATTTCCTTGTCAATTGCATTATAATGAACTCTAATAAGACCTTTAACCATTCCATTTTCAACTGTTTTTTCATTTATAGACAGTTCTACTTTTACTTGAATGCTTTTATAAAAGTATTCCTGCAAAAATGCTTCAGATTAAAAGAAATTCTTCAACAAGATTCTAGAACACAGGTGTCTGATAACTTTGAGATCATAAAACTGAACTGGGTAAAAATTTCTTTTCCTTTTAAGCTAATTATGACTTACAGCAATTTGGTAAGTTGTTTGTAACCAGGATTGAAACACTTATGTTTTCCTTCCTACCTGATCCCACCAGAATTCAGAATCTTAGTGAGTATTCTTGTTTTTATGGCAGTATATTTACTTGCATAAGTTCAATAAGATTCTGTCCTCCTTGTAACAGGACACAATTGGAAACATTGGTTATATTACCAGTGCTTTGGCTGGAATGCCATCTTGAGAGAGATGTGCATAGACTCAGATATGGTTAGACAGATTTAAGGAATGAATGTAGACTTTATGGAGCCAATAAATCCCCTTGGAAATATTAGCCTGATACCTTGCTTACCACAATCCTAGCAGCATTACCAAGTGAGTAAGTAAGAACACTTCCTGGCAGGTGCAGGAACCTCAGGATAGTTTGGGGACCTTGAGAAGAGAGGAATTAGCCCAAATCTGTAGGTATGGCAGGTGAAGATTGATTGCAAGTATTTGGCTTGGCTTCTTAGTCTGCAGAGGCTGTTAAAATTTCAATCTGGAGACTCATTATGGAAAGTTCTAGCAAAGCAGATTTAAAAGAGCCTATACGACCAACCATTGCTCTTGCTGCATTTATGCAATCAGGCCAATTTTATTGAAACTAGACTTACTTTTTGCAAGCAAATTAGTCTTCATTTGGCTACCTTTGGTAGAAATCAGAGTAATTGTAAAGAGAAAAAAATTATGTTTCAATATCACACCTTTGTGGATATTATATTCTAATACTGTTCATTGTCAACTGGACCAGATCTTGAATTCCTCTAGTTTCCTTCAGTGTCTGGCTGCAACTCTCCAAGCTAACATTTTCAATCTCCCACCCTTCTCACTTGGAATCATTGAACACGAAAACATCCATTTATCCTGAAGCCTAACACACTGAAAATGAATGATGTGATGTAATTAGTAGGGAAATCACCACAGTAGCTCATATATAGATAATCCTCATGCCAATTGCTGTGTAGCTGCTCAGAGTATCAGACATTCAAACTGTAAACCAGGAAAATCTATCAGATTGCCATTTTCTGCCTTCACTTCATCTGAAGATGCTTTGAGTCAGTCATTAAAAAATCTCAACTAGCTGCCTTCAGAACTTGGAAACTGGGTTCATCATTTGCTCTGATCACCAAGCATTGATTTTCTCTTATGTCCTTGGAAATGTCTCTTACTCCATACCTGATCACTTGGACCATAGGCCTAACCTTGGAAGCACAGCTGCATCACTGTTTCCTGAAATGAGTTTAACTGAACTGACCTATTGTCAGGAGTTCAGAGACTGGTTCAATGAAGTGGAACAATCTACCAGCTTAGCTTCTGGACTGTGAAAATTCTTGGAGAAGTTACAAAGGGGAGACTGTTGAGGTGCAAAATTTTCCACCTCAAATGTTTCTCTTTGGCATGTGGACTGATTTAGGCTAATTAGTCTTAAGAAACAGAAGCCTTGGGAAGAGCCTTTGACCTTCCCACCTAACTGCCTAAAAGAATTTAGGGTCTGCTCCACAGACAACTACAGTTTAATATGAACTAGGTGTGGTAGACAGGGAAGAACTTAGAAAAGTCTGTTTGTTAAAATTCCTCTCTATGTCCCATTTGTTTGCCCAGCAAACATTTGTTTACCAAACGCTGACTACTTTTTGTCTTTCTGTAAATTGTCTTCCTTCCCTTTGAAGCCCCAGACACTAACTCTTTCTACTTAATTGTGGATGGCATGTAGGCCTCAACTGCCGGCTGCCTGGGGGTTTCTTATTCTTACAGGGGGGCCCCCTTTGCGTACATAATTAAATTTGAGTATTTCCTGTTAATCTGTCTGTTGTCTTAGACCAGCCACTCCCCCTCCCAGAAAATAACTTTGAAGGTTAGAGGAAAAATTCCTTCTCCAACATAAGTCAATATTTATCTTCATTAACATAAAACTTAATGAACAGGAAAGGCAGGTTAGGACAAGAAAAGTTCTTAAAGAGCATCCAGGTATTGGCACAAGAATAGACAAATAAACCAGTGGAACAGAGAACGGAGCCCAGAAATAGATCTACATAAATACAGTCAACTGACCTTTGACAAAGAAGCAAAGGCAATACAGTGGAGAACAGATAATATTTTCAACAAATGGTGCTGGAACAATTGGACATCCACATGCAAAAGAAAAATAATCTGGACGCCAACCTTACACCCTTCACAAAAATTAACTCGAGACGGATCATGGACTTAAATGTAAAATGCAAAACTGTAAAACTACTAGGAGATAACAAAGGAGAAAAATCTAGATTACCTTGGGTATGACAATGACTTTTTAGATACAACACCAAAGGTATGATCCGTGAGAGAAATAATGAGTAAGTTGGACCTTATTAAAATTAAAATCTTGTGTTTTGCAAAAGAACGAGAAGGCAAGCCACAGAATGGGAGAAAATATTTGTGATAGTTATATCTGATAAAGAGCACCTTGTCCATCCCCCTCAGTTTACTGAGGATGAGATAAGCAATGTGCCTTGCCCAAGACCGCAGAGTAGCAAGGCTAAAATCAAGTCTGTCTCTCCCTTCCTAACCTAGGTCCTCAGAGATAAAAAGATCTTTATTGTCTACGCCTCTCACTTCTTCAGGGGTCTTAGCTTCCTGAAAAATAGTCTTTCTGTTATATTATTTCTCTCTCCTCTCGTCAAGATTCTTCAGCATTTGGCTGTCCTAAAAAAGTGAACTGGTGAACAAATGAGCTCTCTGAAGTGAATGATCCAAATAGATTAGGGTATTTGCATTTCTAAAAGGTTGTTAAAGGTGACAATGCTTTAACACAAAGAGGTGAATTCCCAAAGAAAGTTTCCAAGGCTAGTTGTGAATACTAATGGATGGACCTGGCTGAGACCCCTCCAGCCAGAGCACGCATCATTCAGTCATTCTTTCTCCGTTCTTCCCCATCTGTGGTTGGCTTTTCCTCCAAGACTTCCTCTTACTTTGGGGTAACATCTGATTGTAGTGTTGCCTCTGGTGGCTCTGTTCTTGAGGAAGTGGCTGTTACAAGGAAACCCTAGAAAGGACAGATAAAGCAATCATGAGGATCCATTAAAAGGGTGGTCAGGGTGTTAAGAGGAACAGAAACAAAACACAGCTGAGCAAAGAAAAGAGAAAAAAGTAGCTTCAGAATCAAGTGGCTGAAGTCTGAGAGTGTCTAGAGACAGAGAGTGATTTAAAGTTTATAGCATTGAAGTGGGTACATGAACACTGGTCTCCACTGGAGGTGGTGGACTAGACTCTCCTACTCTTTTAATGATGATAAATCTACGACAGGTCCTATATTAAGCATTATTAAAAACCAGACCACAGACCCAAAATGGAGTCACTTATGCTAAACCCCACATCATCAAACTGACTTAATTATTTGGCTCATGCAGAAATGGAATCTTAAACCAGTCACTTAGGAATCACATGCTCAGCCCTAGTTAGGTAATCTGCCTGATAGACGCCTGCCAGCTCCCAAAGGTAACCGTGCCATAACCAATCTGCTTTTTGACCTGGTATGGCTGGCTTCCTTGTTCCTGTTCCCCTCTGCCCTATAAAAGTCTGACATTTTGTACAGCTCCTCAAAGCTCTTTTCTATCATGTAGACTGGATGCTTCCCAATTAATGAATCATTGAATAAAGCCAGTAAGATCTTTCAATATTACTCAAGTTGAATTTTTTTAACAGCATTATTCATGGATTTTCTCATTTAATCTCAACATTATAAGGTGAGTACTATTGTACTAATATGACCTCCACTTTACAGATGAGGTAACAGAGTTTAGGATGAATAATATATCTAAGATTACACAGCTGGTAAGCGATGTGGCTTTTGATTCTGGGTCTATATTGCAAGTCCATGCTCTTAATCACTGGGCTTTCCTGATTTTTGAATTATTCATACCTTCTGTTTCTAGTCATAAACATTTTATTTTTTTTCCTATTATCTAGTCTGTTTTCATAATGTAGTTGATATATAATCTTATGCTGGCTTCAGAGGTACAACATAGTGACTTGATAATTATATACATTACTAAATACACACCATGGTAAGTGTAGTTACGCTATCACCATACCAAGATATTATAATATTATTGGTCATATTCTCGGTGTTGTACTTCCATCCCTCTAATTTATTTTATAATTTGAAGTTGGTGCCTCTTTATCCCCTTCACCTATCTCACCCCCTTCTGACCCCCCCTCCCCTATGGTAACCAACAGTCTGTTGTCAGTATTTATGGGTCTATTTCTTTTTTGTTTGTTTTGGTTTTTTAGATTCCACATATAAGTGAAATCATATGGTATGCAGACTTAAACATTTTAAATCAAGCTGTTCTTTTTAAAGAAGCCTCCTTTCTCATTGACATACTTGTTCCAATAAATAGGGTGCCCCTATATTTGCAACCATTTTCTTTTAGAAACATCTTCTTGCATTCTGGCCCTTAGTCTTTTCCCAGATATGATGGGAAAGAGACTCCTAGTTCTGTTTTGGTTTCATAGGGGAGGAAAACTAATTTTTCCTCTATCTTTATAGGGTCTTGGCTGAGACCCTTCTTCCTCCACACTTAATAAAAGACCGATTAACAGAAGAAAAACAAGCAAGTTTAATAACATGTATACCTCCTGTATGCACTTCCTGAGATGCCAAAAAAAAAAAAACGGAGTAACTCTGAAAGGGCCCAAGCCATTACCTTAAATACCTTCTTCAGCTAAAAACAAAAGAAAGATGTTGGGTGGGGTGTGGGAAGGCGCCTTATGAGAGGTTGCTGGGAGAAGCACAGTAAACAAGGGCATGGTTGTTACGTAGATTTCACTGGGTGCCTTCTCTACTGATAAGAGTTTCTCATAATTTAGTCATCCGTCTCTTCCTAGTAGAGAGGAGGAGACACCCTTACAAATGGAGATTTCTCTTATGAACGTAAATTTCCCTGAGAAAGGCTAACTGTTCAGTTTTCAGAGGTTCTCCTGTGTCTGCTGTTTCTTAAAAATAATCAGCTCAAGATAATCCTTATGGCAAAGAGGTATATTTCATAGTGGCGTATTCTGCTCCCATTTACAACCAATCACAACCAACCAATGAGGCTATTCCCCAAAATGCAAATAATTAAGCTATAGCCAATCAAATAATTTCCTTGCTTTGCTTCCACTTTTTCTCTGCGAAAGTCTTTCCAAGCTCCTGTTGGGGCAGCATGCCTAACAACTTTCAGTTCGGCACTGCCCGACTTTTTTTGTTCAAATAAACTCTTACAAATTTTAATATGCCTCGACTTATCTTTTAACCATTTCTTCATGTACAAATGAGGATGACATAGTTTACCTTCTGAGATTATAGTGCTTCCTCCTTAGTAGCATTCATATACTCACATAGGAGCTATTCATTTTGGTTTCCTTGTGTGTTAACTATACATTACTCTATGCTTTTGCTTTGTTATATGACAAAATGAAAATAATTAAGGAACAAGCTTGATATCCTTCATTCAAGGGAAAACAATTCATGGATCGAGCGAGTCTAGTGCCTCACATGCAGTGGAGCACGCTGCCCGAGGGATTTCGGAAAGCAACTTTTTCTTTTTGGCAAAAGCGACTTTTATAGAGTGTTAGAAGAAGCCATGTGGACATGGGGCATCATTGGCCAGGAGGTCAGGGATATCCCTATTAGGCTAGCAGGTCCTATTTTCTAGGATAGAATAAGCTAGTTGAAGTTGTGGTGGAAGGCTGTGGGGGGTTTATGTGAGGTTTCCTTGACAGGTGGAAGTGCAGGCTGACTTAGGTTCAGGTTTATGGTGTGGGTCAGGCCACTGGAGCAGCCTCCATTTGGTGAGCCCCAATATATGAATTAACTCTATCAATTCCTCCCTTTCGATCACACTGTCAGCTGTACTGAGAGTATTGATAAAAATTCAAGATATTAATGCCACTCTGAGCAACTACTTGTTGATATTGAAGTCAGCTTTAATCTCTTGATTGGATGTGAATTCACAGGTTAGGATATCTAAGTCTCAGTTCCCTTAGCTGGCTGTTTTCTCAATCCTGCTTTTTGGCATTCTCAGCGAAGGGAAGTCATTTGTTTGGGAGATCATTTTTGTGGTCACCATCAGCTGCACACATGCATTTAAAGCTTTTTGTGAGAATACAGTGCACCAGGCAGACTACTGGAATGACTATAAGCAGAATAATAACCCAACATCTGAGGGGCACGCCAAAGCCAATCCCCATGACTCAAGCCAGTTTAGATCAAATAGATCAGAGAAAGGCCCATCAAAGGATTGACTTTATTAAGTCAAGTCACTTGTTCAGTGATCTTATGTAGCTGAGTCTCAGCCTTGCTGGAATTGTTAATTAAGTGCAGCAAGTAATATTGGCCACAGCACAGACATCTTCTTGCTTAGCTAAAAGAAAATCATGGACTATCCCATTACAAGAACAACTATGGCCAGACAGTCTAGGTATTTTTGTTGGGAAACTATTGTTTTAGCAGTAGATTCAGTCATGTCCTCAAGAGTGAAGGAGAGGTTCCTGATCATTTACATTTATTCCTAGCCAGGGGAGTAGCTGTCTGCCGAAGGAAGTGAATTTTGCATCATGACAGCCTCCTGGTGATCCCCATTTGAGTCTGTAATACAGGTTGAGAGGTGCAGCCCAATGTGAAGCCTGTTTATTTGGGGACACTCAGAGATGTGAATAGTTAGTTCAGACCACAGCTTCCCACCATTTCTCATCTATGTAAACATTAAGCTTCCTTTCATGAGGGGGCAGTAGTCCTCCAAAGATAAAGATAAATGCAGAAGGAGCATAGGCAGAGCCATCAAAAAAGGTGTACCTATGATGAAGGCTACTGGAATAGGAGTACAAAGTGATCAGCCAAGGCTCAGAATTGGAAGTTGGTAAGATTTGAGAATCTTTAGACTGCACAGACAGTATTGTTCTGATGTCTCCTTCTATTAGTTGTTAAGTGGAGGCACGTAATTGCTGGGACAGGGTTAGGGAGTCTGACATGATATAGAGGGGACTTCATTTGGTCCAGAGAAACTGAGGCATTGGAAATCAGAGAGGTTCATAACAGGCAGAAATACAGGATGACCAGCATCATGGGCCAAGTAGGGTCTTTCATGGAAAACCCAATAATCAGGTAGCTTTCTTCCTTTACAAGACCCCCAGAAATACAAATGAGAGCATTATTTTTCCAAGCAGAAGAAAGAGAAAGAATGGTAAAGCAGATACAAAGAGAAGAAAGGGATTCATGATGAGAGGGGAAGGGACCAGGATTATTGTTCCAATGTCTTGGGTGGAAGCAGTCTACTTCATGATGCCAGCAGTTTTTCATTCTAGTAAGCTTGATTTTGAGGTCTTTTGTATAGGATGTCAAGTGAAGCCTTTTTTCAGTTGTGAAATACACACTCAAATTTCTACACCTTGTAATTTGGCAGCAGTGTCAGTGGTCAGGAATTCTTGGTAGAGTCCTTTCCGTGAATCATACTTTTGCAAAAGGCCAGAGTAAAACAATGTCTTTAAATGACAAAAGACTTTAAAATGTCCATGGATAAAGATCAGATGAGGGTTCATTTGATAAGGAAATGTAGCTATTTATGTGGCATAACAATAATTTGGAATAATTGGATGAGAGTATTGACAAATTTCTAGAATCTTGAAACCTTTAAACAACATAGGAATACTTATTTTAGGAACTTATGTCCTTCTACACATAACATAAGAAGCTTACCATCACTTTTATTTGACAATGCTTGCCATTTAATTTAGCATATCACGTAAACCTAGTTAAACATCTCTCCTATACAAGGGGAGAAGCAAACCTTTTCAGATTTCCATCAAGCCTCTAGGAAATCTCAATGTTACTTTGAGGTCAAAAAGACATTTAGAATTTGATTTTTGGAAGTTGTCAAAATGGCAAAAGATTTGAACTTTTGACTAAATAGAATCACAGACCATTATGAAATAATACTTAATTATATATTTAACAAAAAACAATGGAAGATTTTAAAGGCAAATACAGAAGGATACATAGCTGTGAAAAAAATAACTTTTAATGTT
Source organism: Smutsia gigantea (assembly GCA_032199065.1). Classification (NCBI taxonomy): domain Eukaryota; kingdom Metazoa; phylum Chordata; class Mammalia; order Pholidota; family Manidae; genus Smutsia; species Smutsia gigantea. Next base: position 164,977 of record JAVSCE010000897.1, on the reverse strand, counting down.
GAGAAGACTGGGTTTTCTTAAGTAACTGAAGACCTGATGAAGACAACATGAAGCACAGGAAATAATTTTGGTAAGACACAAAATCTTTGCTTTCCAGGTAGATTACCCAAAAGGTAAATAAAATGAACAATAAATCAGCAAAACCCCCACAAACGTTCACAATCTCCTATCAAGAGAAGACCAATTGTCCAGGAAAACTTTTTCCTCTTAACAGAGAGAAAACCAAATTCTATTTTACACCAGTGTATTTTTTATATTAAAATTATTTTTTTTTAAACTTAAATAGATCCATTTCAATCTTAGCTAGCATGGCCACAACTAAAATTCCTTTCCCAAGGTTCTTTTTCTTCCAACATTCTACAACTTTTAAAAATATCCATTCAGGTTTTGTCCTTTTTTTTTTTAAAACTCTTTCTCATTATGGAACAATCATTTTACTGTAGGAAAAAAATTACTCTATTTTTCCCTTACCAAAAACACAACTCCATATCTCATACCTTTTCTTCCCCAATACACATTCTACTTTGTATACTAATATAATACTATCCTTGCATAGAGATTTTCCCTTAATATTTCTAGTAGTTGTAATTATATATACTAATTAGAATTCATAATAATCCTTACAATTCTAGTGAGTCGCTTAGAATTCCTAGTGAAAACTAGGAAGTAAGTAATTACAGACCATTAGTTACACTAGCATTCTATGGATTGGTAAATTTACAAATTTATTTCATAATTTGTAGAAGTATATTTTTCCTCATAGTAAATTTTTCCTATGTGGCACAAAACACATTTACTAATAGACCCAAATGTCTTTAGTTCCTCTGTAAAAGGAAGCTAAAAGTGGATAATTAATAAATAATAATTGATTAATTAATCAGTAATTAATGATTCCATATTTTTTCTTATTTATAATGACTTAGATATTCAATGAATAGCCATCATTTAACTTACCCTAGTAAAACTTTAAGGTTTCAGATTACCAAAAAGATCTTGGAAACTATTTCTATGTAGATATACCACAAAACATAATTATTCTTGAAAAGTTCATTTATAAAATTTTACCTTGCTTACATTAATTGTTCTTAACAATTATGTTTAGATTATTCATGAAAACTTCCTGTCTTGTTGATAAATTCTATAACAGTGAGCTTATTTGACTTTTAGTAAAGCTAGGTAGAATAAAAGTATTATATTTAATACTTATAACTCTAAAGACATGCCTGTTTTAACTAAACCAGCAAACTTAAACTAGCTTTTATTTACCAAAGATCATCCTAGATCATGTGAACTTGAAAAACATCTGGGTTAATGTCTGTATTTCTTAGAGTATACTTGATTGATATAAACACTTAATTTTCTTTATATCAATTAATAGAACTCTTCACAAATTAATTTTGGCAATACCATCCGGAGGTAGAATAAATGACATACTTGTAATGTATGTATATGTAGACATACATAAACATACAGACAGATGCAAGCAGAGATCTTACAGCTTTCATTTTTAAATTTCAGCTATGAGACAGCCATGATAATGCAAAATTCATCAGTTGGACTCAAACTGTGTTTATAATGGATGCAATAAATTAATGTTAACTGTTCAGATAGCTTAAACTTTTTACTAATATTTATGAATATTTTCAAGATTTTTCATTTGCCTAGTTTCCAAATAGCCTTTCCCTTTTCTTTTTTGATAAGAATTATCTCCCTAAAGTTTGAATTTCAAAGAGATAAATACAGATAAGAATTTCCAGAGAAGACTGGGTAGAATATTTATCTCTCAAAGGTACAAGGGAAGAATACAAGTTCCTCCGAGAAGGACTTCTGTTTCCTTAATTCAGAATGTTATAATAATACCTACAAGCATTTTGAAATGACGAGGAGAGGTTTGGGGATTGGCAAAAAGGATAAATGAGCTTTGAATTGCTTCTAGAGCTGGATTTCTGCTCTTGTAAAGACTACATTTATAAGGCAAGGACAGTTGTTTTTAATTCCTCAAAGATTTGGGATGCAACCTGAATGACAAAAGGGTTGGCCCACTCATCCACCTCTATTATCTTCAATTTGATTCTTTATATCAAGGAGAAGATCTTCAACTATGATAGAAATTAAAAGAATCCTATGTTCTAGATTTATAGCTGTTTGCTTTGGATACAAACTCTGGGTACTACAGAGTTTCATTTAGCTTAGGGGATAAGGCCTTTTAAAAAACTTTATTTCAGGCACTGAATACAGCATTCAAGTTGTCCAACTTCTGACTGTAGAGATACTTTAAAAAAGTTCTTTCAAATATCTTGTCAGGTTTCAGCTGGGACAAACAGTAAATATTCCTGGCAGTACATGCCCAAAGAGGGTGCAGAAGATATTAAACCTTTTTCTGGATGTGAAGCTCCAGAGCTGCTCCTAAAGATAGCCAAAAGAAAGAAAGATTTAGACAATTCCCCTAAAGCTGGCAACACTCAGCGGGACTGCAGCTGAAAATGGGGTGCAATCCACCTTTCTGTCCGACCACATTCTGGGGGCTTCAACTTGACGGGTGTCAAGTCAGGTTCTCAGGACACAAAATGAGACAAACAAGGGGGCGATAGCTGTCCCTGGAAGAGAAAGAATTGACAACAAATGGGTACACCAAAACCAAATTCACAAGTCTGAATTTGCCAAGGAAAGGACCATCTGAAATTGTATTTTCCTCTCTTTCACGGGCATTACAGAGACCCGGGAAAGCTGTCTCTGGTAGGAATTTTTAGCCTTCACTAGCTTCTGTCAGTTTTCCATGGATCCCATTTGTAGGTTCGGGAGTGAGAGGGCTTAAAGTAGGCTGTAGTTTTCAGTATCTATCAGAAATTTTAGTTTCCCCTTGACTGTTGAAGGGAATAAGTGGTAGCAGTTTACCAGAGAATCAGTCCCTTGGAGTCCTGTCAACACAGAGGGGCCCATATGGGGGTCCCCCTTTGAGGGCAGATATGGGGAGACTTTGGTTACAGTCTTGTAGTCTCTTCGGAGTGGAAAGGCAGTTCAGATGGGGATTAATAGGCCATGAGTACTCAGGTAAGGGAAGGTAGAGGAGAGCAGGAGGGGGTCACACCAGTCTTACAGGTTTTGTTTCAGGTGCCTCTTGTGTCTTTGGCCTTTCATTAGCCTTTTGCAATGAATCTTCCAGGGAAGCTCTTTTGGAATCTTTAAGCCTTTTGGAAGCTTCTGCATGCCAATTAAATTAGGTATCCTATTCTGTTTGTTTGATTTGGGAACCCTTACTTTCAACTGCACTCCTTAAATATAGGATCCTGTCTAATTGGAATGTTCCACATAATGGCCATTTTAATTCTAGGTTATCTTAATAAGATTTTGTCATTTTTGTAGACATCAACAGCTTCAAGGATGACGGTTCTTATACATAAAATAAGCAGGTGCTAGAAAGTGGCTTGCTTAATTTTTTGAAACTTGAAGATCTTACTTCTTTAGCTAAGCTTTGGGTATTTTAGAGCCAAATTCATACCTAAGAGAGATGTGCTGCTTTTTGGGGAATTGTGTGTTATTTTAGTCTACCTTGTTGCATAGGAATCTTCTTGAGGTTGGTAGGTGACCTAGTGTTGATTGAACCCATTCCATGACCCACTTGTCCTAGCATGAGAGTCTTAGAGTTAGGTGGCAAGCACTCTAACAGCTTCAAAGTGCTTGAACCATGCCCACCAGTTTTGCTTTGGCTTCCAAGATTCCCATTAGTAATAGATCTATTATTCCTTTCATGAGAATAGTTATTTATAGTGGCAGACACTAATGGCTTTTAATATATTGTCCAACTCGCACCTACTTAGATTTTGATGTGCTGTCCATCAAAAAAAGCCTAAGTTTTTGTCTTGTTTCCGAAGTACCCAGCAGTTTATGCCTGTGGGCTTAACTCAGGGCTTTGTGAGTCCCTTAATGGCTGCCATCAAGCTTTCTTTAGATTGAGGGGTACCCATTATTTTCCCCTTGTTGAAATAATCCTCATTAATTCAACCAGACTTACTGTTTCCGGCTGTCTCAGCCCAGTTTCCGAACCTGTCAGTACCTCCCACAGGCATTTACCTTTCAGCTGAGGTCGGCCACAAACACACATGTTGGAGACCTCTAAGTCTGACTGTGAAAAATTAGAGTCTCTCCTGCCCCAATTTTCCACCAGGAAGGATTAGAACAAAGAAAGTTGAAGAACTCAGAATGTGAAATAGGTCAAATATCTGAGAAACATTTACTAGAGATCTTGGAAAGCAGTGGAAGAGACAGCAAACCAAAATGGCTCTGTGTGTACCTTTAGATACACATATCAAAGAGCTGGCCCAGAAACATTGAGGGGCCGGCTTTGGATCCCATTCTCAGTACCAAAACTGTCAAATGATAAAACTAAAACAGTTTAGTAACAAATTTGATGTTCTTTATTCAAGGGGAAAGCAATCCATGGACTGGGGGCATACAGTGCAGAGCACTGTTCTTGAGGGATTTGGGGCAAGAACAAGTTTCACAGAGTGTCAGATGAGGCATCATGGAAACAGGACCCAGTTGGCTAGGAGGTCAGGGATGTTCCCATAAGGCTAGAAGGTCCTGCTTTCTAGGGTAAGGTGAGCTATCTAAAGTTGCTTGGAGAACTGTGATTGCTGTATGTGAAGTTTCCTTCACAGTTGTTTCCCATACTTATTTCATTCATGTTTCACAGACTTAGGTTTAGATTTATGACATGGACCGGGCCTTGGGGTAGCCTTCAATTCTGGGTTTCAATATACAAATTAACTTTATCAGTTTCTAGCGATATGTTTAAAGTATTGATATCAGCTTATTAGGGTCTTGTCATTGGTAGAGAAATTTTTTCGTGGAAGCATCAGATAAGGGATGGAGGTACATTGTGAGATGGGCTAGACTGGGGCCAGTACTACTGAGGTTTCTCAAGACCACAGTGTGAGAACATTCCACAGTCTCATTTCCTTGAGTATTACAGCTTGCTTCCTGTCAGGGCATTTGAGAAAGAGGCCTCTCTCCTGGGGACCCCAGAACATCTCATGGACTAGGGGTTATTGAAGGTGAACAGATGATGATGAGGATATGACAGAAAGCAAGAAAAGGAAGCTAGAATTCATTATTCATTAGATAACCCACAAAGCACCTGGAACTTTGCTAGCCCACAAATTATCTTTTATTTTATAAAAACCTTGACTGCTATGTTACTCAACCAGGGCCAGTTTTGCCACTGAGAGACCATTTCCCAACGTCTAGAGACATTTTTGTGTTCACAGTTGGACTTGGGAAGGGGTGCACCATGGGAATCTAGTGGGGAGAGGTGAGGGATGCCTGTAAACATCCTGCAGTGTACGGGACAGGTTCCCAGTTATTTGACTTCAAAAGGCAATAGTACCAGAGCTGACAAATCCTGCTAGAAGGCAAAACACGACCGTCTTCACTTTCACGGAGGAGGAATTTGAATGTTCTGGGAAGCTACCTGGCATCGAAAACTAGACTTACACATGTCCATAGTCCAAGCTGTTTCACCAGGCCACAGTGAGGGCACCAAAGATAAAGAACCAAGACACAAATCGGGGCTCAACAGGGACTTGTGGAAGGAGTGAGTAAAAGAATGAATGACAAAGGGGAATAAGAGGGTGAACGTGATCACCCTGTTGGCACCCTTTCACACCTCTGTGTCCTTGCTCCATAATCCACAAGTGAGTCAGGGATTATGCTAATAAAGGAAATCAGATGATAGTGGCTGGCCTCAAGCCCCTATGCTCAGTTCCAGGAGTGTCTGGGCCCCAGATGGAACTACAAGTATGAGAAGATTGCCTACACCCTCTGCCCCACTGCCTTTTCTAAAGAGATGGAGACAGATAGGAGGTTCTGAGCTGAGCCTGGGGTGACAATCCCCCTCCTTGTCCCACAGGCCGAGCCCAGCTCAGGTCCCAGAGGAAGAGGAGGAAACTGTTTCCCAGTTTCTTACTTTTCTGTGAAGCTGGAGTTGGGCTGAGCCAGATTCATTCGGGGAAGCCCTGAATCTACAGGGAGGGAGCAGTTGAGAGGAAAGAGGGTGGAAGGGGAGGAGCCTGTGATAAAACAACATTTCTTTTCGCTTCCTCTTTTGGACTCCAGAATTTGCCTGTCCTCTGGGGTGGAATCCATCAAGGCTCAAGAGAAACCTGGGTTTCTGTGCTGGTGAGGTCAGAGCCAACCTGTCCCGGGAGCTGATGGGGATCTTCTCATCCCTACCCCTCCCTGCTGCTGAGAGTGACAGGGCTGATTGCACGCCCTGCCATCCTTTGGGCCACACGCTACTGTGGACAGCTCTGCTATTCCTGGGTGAGTCAAGGTGCCCAGGAGGGACAGAGGAGCTGGAACAGGGGCAGGTGCGCTGTCCTAACTCAGCTGCCGCCACCTTGGCTGTGGCGGAGCTTGGCCAAGGATGAGGGGTGGCACGGGAGGCATGTCAGGGAGGTCGGGAGTGGGGAGGCAGGCTGATGCAGATCGAACTGCAAAGCTGCTGGCCTTGGCGAATCATAAAACTGGCAGCATTTTTTAAAATGTCTTTTGTCCAGCCTCACTGGGCATGCAGGCCCCCGATGATCTGCCACCCCACACATCAGAACCTGCTGAAGAGAGTCTAATGGCCTAGACTTCGATGACTAGTGAGTGGCCAGGGCGCTTCCCTTCCTGAGAAATCTGTATGTCACAGGAACCAAACCATAGCCGGGAGGGATAATGCTGTCTTAGCCGACGGGTGGGAGGAAGCCACGGGACACATTTTGGAGGGCAGTGGCCTTTCTCTGGGCTCCTGAAACCTCTTCAGGCAGCAGAAGCCTATTCTGTTCCTGTGTAGGGAGATATCCCTGGGAGGAAGCACAAGAGGGTTGGGTTACCCAGCGCACTGGGGCTCAGAGAATACACAACCTGGGAAAATCTGGAACCATCAGCTGTGAGACCGGAGATATCATGCAGGCCTCCTTGCACTACTCAGACATGGGGACAGGGCCTGGCTCTGATCAGGGAGGGGATTTAGGGGAGGGCACCAAGAGGAGCCCCACTGCCTGGACTGTTGCCCGAGCTCAGTCCTGGAACTCCACCCTTAAACCCACCTCAGGATGGCCCCAGAGAAAGACACGAGGCCACCCTCCAAGTGATGGGCTATGACCGAGAGTAACTCTGGTCAGCTCTGGGAGCGCTTGGCTCTCAGTGCTGGGTGATACTGGCACAGGAGGGAGAGGTGAGGAACAGAGAGTATTCCCTGATGAGCAGGAGGAAATGGACTGAAGAAGGGCGTGCAGAACGAGCACTGAACTACCTCATTTTTCACGGGGGGGCCATGTGCTTCTCTATCGGTGCCATTAGAGCTACCAACGTGCCAGCCAGCTGGGCAAGGCTCCTGCGAGAGGCTTTTGGTATTTCCTTCCATTTGCCCTTTTGCAAAATTGCCAAGGATTTTCTCCATCTTTTCTTACCTGCACCCCCATCTGCACCATCAGTCTCTGCCGCTGGCCCACAACTGAGAACATGGTCAGAAAATAGCCCTCCTTCTGGGCCTAGGACCCTAGTTTTCTCCCCTATAAATGCCTTCAGTGCTCCACTGCCTGCTGAATAAGCCCAAATTCCATCCCGCTAACATGTTCCCATTGCCTGCAGTGGATCTTCCTCTATACCAGGCAACATGTACACTGCCCTTTCTGCTTTCCACAGATTCCACAAACTGCCTGTTTAAACATTAAACAAATTTAAACTGCTTATACATTCAATAAATTGCTGTGTGTAGTCAGTGTCCTGGGATTTGGGGATTTACCAGTGACCAAGACAGAGAGCCTCCTGACCCAAAGTACAAGGTCGTTGTCTCCCTCACAGTGACTGTATCAGGTGTGAACATATTTAGTATTGGCTACTATTTGTTGAATGCGGAATGGATAAAAGGTAGGTGACTCCTCTCTGCTTCTCTCATCTCTTCCGTTTCTTCCCTTCCTCCTCCTCTCAGTCTCTTCTTCTTCACCCACTCTCCCTCTGCACTGGCCTCACTGCCAACACCTCACGCCCTGCTCTCCAGCTGTCACTTCTGTCAGTAACTTCTGAACCTCTCTCTCCTGCCTTTGTCGGCTTTGTATTTCCACCTGCCAGGTGGTGCACTCCCAATTGGTCTGCTAGCTCAGAAACAAAATGTTCTCAAAATCCAACTTATCATCTCCTTTTAAATGTTCTTCTCCTCCTAACATTTATACTTGCGTAAGCACAAGTAACCTTTTTCCTAGTCAGCCACTTATATCACCCCCTCCCCACAACTCAAGTTCCAGCTTCTCTCAGTTCTGCCTCTTAACCTTCTGCCATGTCCATGTCCCCTTTTTCACTTGCTATTGTCATATAACACTGGGGTGTCTAATTTCCCATCTAGACTCATTCAACAAGTGATTTCCAGAGCATTAACAATACTATTATGATGGTTATTGCCCTCTTTGAGTTTATATTCTACTAAACTAACAAAGGCATACATATGAATTGGAAAGGGGTATGAAGATGTGAACAGGATCCTATGACAAGATTTGTTGGGGGGAAAATGAGAGAGAAGCCTGCTTAAACAGGATGATATGGAAAGTTTTCTGGGGGCAACATTAAGCTGAGATCCCTTGCGTGCTGAATTTAGACACCTGGAGATACAAAGAAAGTGGGTTTAGAGTGGAGGGATCAGCATACACAAAAGCCTCAGGTCTGAAGAATTTAAAGAGGGCTGGTGTTATAGGAGCTCAGTAGGGGGGTAAGAGGGACTGGAGTTGAGACTGGACAGGTGTGCAGGGGCCCCATCAGAGGTGGCCTTTCAAATATTTACATTTCGTTTTAAGAGCAAAGGAAGGTCATTGAAGGCTTGTAAGCAGGAGTCTGACATTATCTATTTGATATTTAAAAAAACAACTCAAGCTTCTCTGTGGTAAATGAATTGTAAGGAGGACAAAAGAAGTGAGGAGACCAGTTGGGAGTGGGAGAAAGCTGGTGGCAACCTAGACCACAGTGGTGGCGATGGACATGGAGTGAAGTTCAAGATCTGAATTGAAAGCAGAATGAACAGGGTATGCAGGTGTGAACGGGATGGGGTTTGGGAGAGAGAGAGAGAGAGTAATAGAAGATGACTTGCAGCTCTCAGGAGTGCGAAAGTGGGTAGATGGTGAAGACAGACACTTATCTGGGGAAGACTGGGAGGAAACACGTGCATCCTCTTGATTTCACCACAAGGAGGTCCCGATGCTTTTAACTAGAAAACTTAGTGGACTGGTGAGGACCGAGTCCCAGTTGCAGAGAATGAAACAGTGAATGGAAGGAGTGGAAATGGGAACAGACAGTACTGAAAAAGAAATTGAGAGATCTGGCTGTGGATGGGAGCAGAGAAATAATTTTGGGTTAACATGTGAGGCGAAGTGAGTTTTTTTTTTTTTAGATGAAAGACCTTGGAGTATATTTATGTTGTCAGGAAAGATGCAGCTAAGAGGGAGAAACTGGTGATGCGGAACAGAAAAGGAATCCCATGAATGGCCCTTGAGGGGGTGAAAGGGACACAACCGGGGACAGAGACGGGCCCTAGAGAGGAGGAGGGAGATTCTCCTGCGGCAAAGCAGGAGAGGAAGACGAGCAGAGACCCAGGCAGGACGGGCGGTTCAGTGAGGGGATGTGAGATCTCTGGCCGCCTCTGTTTCCTCTGTGAAGTGTGAAGGCCGGCATCAGCTCAGATGAGAGGGGACCAGAAAGCTGGCGGAGTGAGGAATCGGGGAGTGTCACCACTGGGAGAGCAAGTTTACTAGAACAAAGGGTCAGAATGGCAGTTCAGTTTTCTTGTGAATATGGTGACCATACATTTACAGCCCCCCCAACCTGCCTGCTCATGTGGCCATTTCAGTAACACACAGCTGGACCATAAAGGCATGGACAACACAAGTGAATTTCATGGAGACAGGGAAAAGCAAGGGGATCAAGGGGCGTTGCAAGGAGGTGAATATTTGTAGTGCAGAACCATTGAATCGGAACTCCAGGCTCATCTTTGCTCTCTCTCTTACAGCTCCTGTGGCTGGGACCCAGGGTAAGTGCTCTCCCCACATCCTGTCTCCCGCCAGCTCCCCTCTCCTCTGCTCCCAGCACCTGTCTCGGGGTGTTCTGAACACACCAGCAACCCAGAGCGGAGACAGAGCCAGGAAAGAGTAATTGCTCCCAGGAGATGCTCTGCACGCTCTCCCCTACCTCCATCCTCTGTCCTCCTCCCAGGGAAGCAGGAGATGGGCAGTCATGGGGCACAGGTGCTTCACATCTGCTGGTCCTGCTATGGCAGGAGGTTGCAGATATCATCCTAGAAAGTACCAAAGTCCCCTCTCTCCGTCGCCTTCCTCTCTCTAAGTAAAATCAAGAGCCAGGCAATTTTAGTTTCAGCTGCTTAGGTTGTCCCCGTGCGTTGATAAATCCTCTACCTGGCCTGTCTCTGAGGGCTCCAGGGCCTGCGCCCCTGGACAGAGACAGGAGGAGGCCGCGCTGCTTGCAGCTTGTGGCGTGAGCTCTGCTGCCCTTCGTCTCTGCGCCGCTAAGGGGCCCGCCTCCCAGGACGGGTACGGGTGCTCTCCCAGGGCTACTGGGTCCAGGGCTCCTTAGACTGGCTCCCCAGTCTCTCCCACTTTTTCTTTATCATTCTGAGGCCACAGAGACTCCTGTGTACCTGTGTGTGTGTGTGTGTGTGTGTGTGTGTGTGTGTGTGTGTGTGTGTGTGTGTGTGATAGAGAGAGGAAGGAGCTGGTTAGGATGTCCCTTGCTGAGGTGCACATACATTTCTAGAGCAATTGCCTTGCTCTCCCCCTCGCTCTTACCTCTTGCGTCTCCTGAGGAGTGACCACTTTCCCCGAGAGAACCAGGGGGGCCGGCGCCCTGTGTTGGGGTGTTTGAATGAGAGGAACTGCCTTCAGCTCCGGAACAGTTCTGGGCCGAGTTCTACTCTTGATGTCCCCAGCAGGACCTCAGGTGTTCCTGGTCTGAAATTTGGGGGTCTGCTTAAGCTTTGGGGTCTCCTTTCCTCATGGTGCCTCCTCTCTCTGCCCCTCAGATCTCCCGAAGGCTGTGGTGGACCTCGAGCCCCCGTGGATCAACGTGCTCCGGGAGGATTATGTGACTCTGAGGTGCCGGGGGGCCCTCACGCCTGAGGACCACCCCACCCAGTGGTTCTTTAACGGGAGCTCCATCCGGACCCAGGTCCAGCCCAGCTACAGCTTTAAGGCCAGCAGCAGTCACAGGGGGGACTACAGGTGCCAGACAGGCCAGACCAGCCTCAGTGACCCTGTGCATCTGGATGTGGTTTCTGGTCCGTGGAGGAAGGGCGGGGAGGGCCTGGGAGGACAAGGAGAGATGAACTGCTTACAAGGCAGGGGTTTTTAGGAAAGGGGTGTGGCCTGTTTATTGGGAAGCATCGCTATGAGCTGTTTGAAGTAGTTTTTGTCCACTCATTTCCCTTTTCACCAACCCCCTTTGTGTGTACTGTGATGGGGTGGAAGTTCTAAGAACTCCTCAGAATGTTAGGGTGTTTTGCCTCATTCTTGACTGAGAAAGGAGGTTAAAAGGCCACAGATAGGCAGCTGGAGTGTGACAGAAGCAGAAGGAAATTTCTACTTCATGAAAACCCACTTCAGTGGCACAGTCAGAAAGCCCAGGCAGACATCCTGGCCCTGGGAATCACTAGCCATGTAAGCGTCATGAGCCCATTTACCCTTGGGTCTCGGTTTCCTCATCTGCTCAATGGGATAGTATTGCCTCTGTCATCAGCTCTGGTGAGAACCAGCATGAACCAGCATCTCCCCGCCCTCCTGCCCTCCATGCGGCCCCAGGTGAAAGTGGTGTGACTCTGTTGCATTTCCAGCCCCCGACAGGGCAGGGCTTCATAAACATCTACTCAACTGTTTAATGATTTTTAAAAGCTCCTGGTGAAAAACAGTCTCTCCATAAAGAAGAGCTACAAAGTGATTCATGAAAATTGTCACTGTACTCTTCACTTAGTCCCCTTCACTCACCTGATCCTCAAACTTTCCTCCAAAGTACATAGCAGGCCAGGTGGGCTGGCAGCGGTCTTCAGGCTCCCCCCTGCAGCCTGCCAGGAGGTGACAGGCCTGGAGGGAAGTCCCAGAGGCCTGGCAGAGCTCTGACCTTGGTGCCCCACCCCTCCAGGAAGGGGGTATCTGAGGGTCCCCCACCACCCAGAATGAGTAAGTTGGCGGGGGGAGTTTATCACTTCTCTACAAGGCTTCCCCGAGGTTGTGGAGGAGTTTGGTTCCCAGGAGACAGATGGAAAGGCCCTTTTATTGTTCAAAGGACACATCATCAGTGCCTTGAACATAAAGCTGGGCCCTGCCCTCAAGATCTGCACCAAGATAAACGTCCTCAAGGAGACCTAAGGTCTTGCAGGGACCTGCCCAAGGCAGACGGTCCCCACTATCCAGCTACAACCTGGCACCAGCACAGGCGGTGCAGGGAAGTGCAGGCTCTTCCAGCGCCTCACATCTTCTGCAGGGGGGCCACCAGGAGGGAAGAGACGCCCCAGAGCTCCTTGCTGATGCTACATGGCAGCAGCTTTGACATTGTCTTGGGTTCTACTTTTAACAATCTTTACAGTTCTCAGCATTCCCACCTACCATAATCCAGTCTTTATAAAGAGGCAATCTAGGGAAGCGGGACTGACTGCTCGGCCTTATCCTGGAGTGGGGTGTCCCCCCAGGGCGTCAGTTCTCTAAGAGGAGGAATGTGCAGGACGGGAAGGCAGGACGTGTGCGGAATGCAGGTGTGCCTCGCCCGGGGAGACGGAGTGTTTTCTAGCTTGTGGGACCCGAGTAGCAAGATCTGGGACTCCTCTGCCATCCCTCTGGATCGTCGCGCTGCCGTTGTGGCTCAGAGTTTCTCTCTGCTGTCAGTCACTGCCTCGGTACTGGACACTTTCTCCTGCGCCCGCGCGGGTGGGCACCAGGTGGTCAGAGACTTGGTTGGCCGCATTCATATTTGCTGCAGGGACTATGCGTGACTGGCACATGTGTGGCTGAGGTCATTCTTTCTGTACTCCCTGCTCCCTTCCAATTTACCTGGTATCTTCTTCTTCCCTACCTTTGTTTCCAATAACAAGTCTGCTGTGTGCTATAGATTCAGAAAAAAGGCGTGTATGGGCTGAGGTTAGGAGTAGGAGAACGCACCTTATTCCGTATACAATAGGCTCTATTCCCTATGCAATAAAAATTCAATATTTTTCTTTATCAGTAAAAGAATGAAAATCGGCGGGCTAATATATCTACCCAGGAGGCTAATGACCCATCGTGACACTGGTGCCTTCAGACAGAGACCCTGCTGAAGCTGAGCTCCACATTTACTTTCATAACATTCACCCAATAAGCTAGTATTTGCTGCTGTCCATTGCTTTCTGCTATCCCCAAGGACACACGTCTCTGCTGCATCCCCCTCCCGCGCTGTCTCCCACGTCAGACCGGATGCCTCTCTCTTGCACCCCAGTCTCTTGTCTCCTTCCTGCAGGGGCCTGTTGGGCAGGACAGGGCTGTGCTTGCCTTCTCCCAGGATTGGAAAGAGAAGACGAGCATATCCTGAATACCTGCTATGTGCCAGAACTACTGTAGATGCATGCTATTATTATGCCCATTTTCTTGGATGAGGAAACTGAGGCCCAGACAAGTTAAATCACTGTCCCAAGATTACAGGGCTCACAAATGTTGGCGCCAGAATTAGAGACCCAGACTGTCTGATTCCAAGCGTAAGCTCTTCCCTCCGCAGGTCAGGCCCCGCCGCCGAGGGTGGTCTATGTCTCAGAGTTGAGCCAAGAGCTCCTGGTCCTGTGGTCCATTTGTGTCTTTCAGATTGGCTGCTGCTCCAGACCCCTCGCCTGGTATTCCAGGAGCCGGAGCCCATCCTGTTGAGGTGCCACAGCTGGAAGAACAGGACTCTGTACAAGGTCACATTCTTCCAGGACGGAAAACCCAGGAAATTTTCCTCTATGAATTCTAGCTTCTCCATCCCACGAGCAAACGTCAGTCACAGCGGCATGTACCACTGCACGGGGCTCATAGGGCAGACGCTGCACTCGTCCCGGCTTCTGACCATCACTGTCCAAGGTGGGAACTCTGTCAGGGTGGAAAGGAGGGAGATGATTGAATGGACAGTTAGTGCTAAGATCATATGGGTCCACACGTATGTCTGGAAAATGGCCACAGCAACAACATTGGGCTCTGGGTCAAAGAGGAGATGTCTGAGATCCTTGTTAAGCATTGGCACATTGGTAGGAGTAGGGGCCGCAGCTCAGAGTCCTCAGCTACCGGGTGGTAAGTGAAAAGGCTACTGGGCTACTTTGTTATGCAGGCCCCGTCCTTAGGACAGCAGCAGAGCAGAGCTCCCGTCCTGGGGCATGGATTTCCTAAGAACTGAGATCTTCCTCATTTCTTCTCGGTGCTCATGGGCCCATTCTTTCCCCAAGACATTCTTTCCCAGCAGTGCCAGGCTGTGCTGGATCCAGAGGTCATGCCTCTAACTATGGGAGGCTCAGGTCCCTCTCTCTTCTATTCCTGAGTGCTAAGAGGAACCCTTCATCTGCCCTACGCATTCAACACTGTGCCCTTTTTAAATTCATAGAGAACTTAATCTGGGTAGAGGGGAGGCACAAGGCCACACACATGACAATTCTGCACAGGTAGGTTGGGGAGGAAGTAAGGTTGCCGCTGTGAGTGGTCCAGACAGGATGCAGCAGGACTAGAGGATTAGAGGAGGGTGAGTTGGGTGGAGGGGGGTAGGGAGAGTACTGCCTGTCCTGAGGTCTGTTTTCCCCAGGGTCCAGCTCGAGCAGGTCCTCGCTGGCGACAATAGCTGTGGCTGTGGTCATAGGGATTGCCGCAGTGGCCACTCTTGCTGCCGTGGTGACCTGGCTCCGCCTCAGGCAACAGCAGACTACAGGTTTGTGGCGTCTCTTGGTCCCTCTTGGTATCAGTTTATATCTGGCTGAGGCCCTAACCCGGAGCAATGCCAGATCCCTTATCTTCGGTCTAGAGGACCCTTAGCATTCAGATACAGCCCCATATTTTATTTGCTCATTCATTTAGTAATTCATTCATTCAGTAAGGCTTGAACAAACTTGCTTCTGTGTGAAGCACTGTGCTAGACCCCGTGGATGATACCAAGATAAAGAAGTCTATCCCTTCCCTCAAGGAGTTCACAGTATTGTTGGGAAAACAGAAGTTAAAAAAAATAGATCATTATAATGCTGGGATGAGAGCAATGTCAGAGAAATACAAAGGCTGTGATGAGGAGAGAAGACCCCACAAAACCCAGCCTCGGCTGGGGCAGTTCGAGCAGTTTTCACGGGGAGGCAGTGTTGTGTAGTGACTGAAGCACACGGTGGGGCCGACTACCTGAGTTCCAGTCTCAGCTCCACAGTGCACCAGCCGTGTGAGCTTGGGGGAGTGAGTCAGCGTCTCTGTGCCCTAGTTTCTTCATCTGGAAAATGAGGACGTGAACAGAACCTACCTCTTGGGTAGTTCCAAGGATGAACAAGGACGTTACAAAGATGAAGCTCTTATAACTGTGGCTAGTGCCTAGCAAACAGCATGTGGGTATGAGCTGCTGTTACAATGGAGGAGGTGATATGTGAGGGCAGCAGTTAGCCAGGCAAGGGGGGCCGGAAGGGCATTCCAGGCATGGGGACCACAGCTTGAAAGTGAGGAAGATTGAGATGGGAGTCAAGGGAAGACTCCGGAGGGTGCTGTAAGCAGTTTCATGCCACTGAAGCCATAAACTGCAAGGCAGAAAGAGAGGAGAGATGAGGCAGGGCAGAACGATGGGCAAAGGCTGGAGACCATGTAAGCTCATTAAAGAACTAAGCTGTATTCCAAAGGGGCTGATAAGAGCACAGGGGTCAAGAAGCCTGGCTTCACCTTCTTCGCTTCCCCCAGCACCTAGCACGGTGGATGACACCCAGCAAGAGGCTTAATGGACATTTGTTCACTGGCAGATCAGCTCTTGGACAGCAGCTTCTTTCCTCCCTCGTCCTAATGTAAAAGAGCTGAGAGAGACGGGAAGGTGCCATTAGAAATCAATCCAATATGCAAATGCTCACAATTCATCACACTATAAAGCCAGCTTACTAGAGAGTTAAAGACACTTAGGGAAAGGAAAGGAAAGGGGAAAAGTAGCCATTGGAGAAAGAGAAAATAATACTACTAATACTTCTCAAAGCATTTGCAACCAGTTCTTAGCCAGGACCTCATGATGATAAGTAAAAGAAAGATTGATAGATGATAGATAGATAGATAGATAGATAGATAGATAGATAGATAGATAGATAGATGATAGAGAAAGAGGCGCTTTTTAAAGGCAGAGCAAGTCTAAATAGACACAATGGAGGGGCCTTCCTGACAGTCCCAGGAGGCTCCATGCTTAGCTTCGCTGACCTGTGGGTCTCTGGACCAGCCCTTCGACAGGCCAGGGCGCTCCCGTTCAGGAGAGCTAGGGAGTGGAGAGGAGAGGAGGTGTCTGGGCAGGGGAAAGGTCTGTGCTGATTCTAGCCCAATCCTGTCCTTGGTCCTTGGCTTGAGGACTCAGGGCCACTCCTCCCCACCCCCATAATCCTACTAACCTCCTGTGTGCCCCTCCTAGTTCTCCTAGGAACCCCTGAGAGCAGGGAAATGGGAGAAACCCTCCCTGAGGAGCCAGGTGAGTGCAGGTCCCCCTTGGGGACTCATGGTACGCCACCTGGGGCTGCCAGACGGACTGACAGCAAGAAGTGGCTTGTGTGAGTTCAGCTGGGAGCAGAGGAGAGGGAGGGGGCGGGGGGGGGGAGGGCAGGGGCTCAAATTGCTTGGTCAGTTCTGAGACTAACTCCTGGGCCAAGGACCTCACTGAGGATGAGGAGAGGCACCCCTGTCCTGGATGGAGAGGGAGGGCCGTGTCCAGAGTTCTGGGGCCAGGAATCCCGGGGATGCCTCCAGAGCAGAGAACCCTAGATCTGTGGATCCTTCTGTGGGGCTTTGGCAGAGCTGGTACAGGACGAGGGTTAGGAGTGAAATCCGGGGTAAACAGGATTAAGGGCGCGTAGGATTCTAAGAGGAAAGGAGAAGAGGCCTAGAGAATGAACCCCAGAGTACAGTGAAAGGAAGGGGCAATGGTGTTAGGGCTCAGCTCTTACTGGAAATTTAAGACATGATGTGGGCTTGAGAACGTTCTGGGGGGCTAGGTCAATTAGGGGCTCTACCACTCTGTGGGCAAAGTTTGGTTCCGATGCCCACTTGTGTCAGTTTAGTAAATGTGGGCCTGGCCCCACCTCTGTCACCACTGTATACAGTGGAACCTTGACTATCATTCCCCATCATGAGGTTTACTCACCCCATTGAGGAAACGAGGCGATTGGCCTGGATAACCTCTAAGCCCTTCCAGGCCTGACATTCCGAGAGTCAGTGACCATCCAACCCCTGGTCCAGGAGGTGGGAGGGCTAAAAGGAATGGATATTCCAGGCAACTTCCTGGCTGTAGGTAAAGCCAGAGCACCAAGACCCTGGCACTTTCTCTGGAGCCCCCAGACAGCAGAAATGGACAGGAAAAAGAGGCCCTCGAGGACCCCACTTCAGATGGCTGGATGGAGCGTGACTCAGAGCAGAACCAACAGATTTGAGAGCTTGTGCAAAATAGCACTTGTCCAGCTGCGCTTTGAGCAAGGTCTTTATGTCCCTTGGCCAGGCCGAATGGGGATATGGGCCTGAGTCCGCACCATGGCCAAACCAAACACAGCTGGATTGGCCACTCTGATGTTTGATTCTGTCTACCCTGGCATAAATATATTGCCCAAAGCATTAATTTTACAGCCAGTTACTGGGGCTGATGGCTTCCCAAAAGGTAGAGCTAGGTCCTGGGATTGTTGAGGGATGCATTAGAAGGAGAATTCAGAATGTGGTTTGTTCTAGAATTCCGAGCATGGCACACAGGGGCTCTTTGTGTCCGAGGGATGAGTGAAGAGACTAGATGCATTGTCTCAGACTCCTCCCCCGCTTCCTGAGGAATGCGGCTTTGCAAATACTGAGGCTGCTTTTTACGCTGGCAAAGTGAGTTTATTGGCAAAACCCGTGAGGGAATGTGGTGTGTTTTAGATACTTACCCGGGAAAGTACTGGCTAGCTAGCTGGCTTCCTTCTCTCCTTCCCTCCACCAGCCTTTACTCACTCCCACTTTCTTTCTTTTTAATGTCATGCAGTATCCGATTCTTCCCAGTCCCAACAAAGACACACGACATGTGGCCAGGGTGGAAACTGGCCTTTTATCCCTGAAGTCTGAGGCTGGCAAAAATCTGGACTTTCCTTCACTCTGACCCTGACCACCCCTCACCTCTTCCCCAGTATGGCAGATTCCCCGAAAGCCTTCTTCTAGGAAAATGCGGCAGTTCTCTGAAAAGAATGCGGCACACATGATGGCTTGCCTTTGCCAGTGTTGGGGAAGCTGTGTCTGGGACACGGAGGGTGGGCGGTGGGCAAAGCGCTTGGCCTGTGGGCCGGAGCCGGAGTCCGCCGTCCTGGCCTCAGGTCTGCTTTGGGCTCTGTTCTTGCAGCTTCAGCCGCAGCGCAGGTAGGCCCTCTTCTGCGGCAGTGCCCTCCCTGAACTCTGTCCTCTTTGCCCACAGCCCCCCTCACTGATGCCGAAGAGACTGCCCAAATGGAGGTAAGCCTTCCCTGCTGTTCCCTTCTCCTCCCCTCCTCCTTCCCCTGAGGCCCTTCCGTGGCCTCCTTCCTTGACTTCTCTGTGGACCATCATGGCTATCTTCTGCCTTCTCTAGGCTGAGAACACCATCACCTATTCCCTTCTCATGCACCCGGAAGTGCCAGAGGAAGAAACCTCAGATTACCAGAACCACATTTAGTGTCCTCTGTCTTGCCTGACTTGGGGAAGAGGAGCGGAGAGGCCAGGATCTGCTGTCTTCCGGCCTTAGGGAACTCAAGAGGATGCTGCAGTTCCAAAGGAGGACTCTTCCAGAGTTATCCACGTGAACCCTGAAGCACCCTGTCCCGAAAGCCACAGAATACACGATCCCAGATGACTGACTGCACCGACTCCTTCCATGCCTCAGCCCTTCTTGCATCCAGGCTCTTCTATTCTGTGTGCAAGCAGCCAATAAAAATGACTTTTATTAAGAGATTGTAGCAACGTGGGAAGTACTTATGTTACAGGATACATGAGAACAATTATAGAAGTATATATGATTTCAGAAATGTTGAAACAGACTAACCTATTGCCAACATAGTAAAGGGGGTTGTTTCAAGGTGATGGAATTATTTGTGCTTTTCATTTTATTTTTCTATACAGATTATGTATTACTTTTATACTACAGAGGCACAAAATCTCAATCATAATATAAATTAATCATGGGGATGAAAGTACAGCAGAGAGAATATAGTCACTAGTTTTGTAACATCTTTCAAGGTTGACAGATATTAACTACACTGATTGGGATGAGCATTTAATAATGTATATAACTGTTAAATCACTACATTGTGTACTTGAAACCAATATAATATTGTATATCAACTACACTTCAATAAAAAAATTAAAAAACCAAAAAATGAAATAAAATATTATAAAAACAACATTCCCTTTACCTTTTAAAGATTATATTGTTTGGAGTGTAGACTGATCTGGGGTCTGTTTCCCTTCAATGATACAAATCTTGGGAAGGTGGTAATGGGTAGGAGGTAGAGGAGAAGAAAGATTTGGAGTATGGAGTGAATATCCCTCTTCTTAAAACAGAATACTCTTCTGCCAATGAATTTGTGTTCTGATTTCCATGTCTTCTTCCTCTTAGTCCCATGGAAAAGAAAATAATCACTTTGTTTTGTAACACCAGTTCTCAGGAAGCCAAACTTCAGATGAGCCCTCAGTGGAGATTGCTGACTCTTCCTGCCCTGTTGGTCTCCTATTATTGTTTATCAAAATATGTGACCTTCTCAGAGAAGCCATCCCGGCAGGTTAGAAAGGACCGACAGCTTCCCTGGGGGTGGGGGGTAGGGGGTTCATTGGGTGCCTTTGGAGAGCACTTGCTCTCCTGGGGCTCTAACTCAGCCTCATTGTGTAACATTCTTGCAGTCTGGGTTTAGTAGCTTCCCTCATGGGATAGTTTTCATAGCTTTCTATGAACCTCACTTTTTACCATCCCACAATAAGATTTCACACTCAAATATTATTATAATAGTAAGGAATAGTCATTGCAATTACTGGGTTATTGAGGGCTTACTTTATGCCAAACTATGTGTTTTAGAATTAAAGAGTTTAAGAGTATTAGCTGTTCCTATATCTTCTTTTGTGATTTTCCTGTTCACATACTCTTGCCCATTTTTTTAGTAACAATGTATGCCCCTGTATAAGTTACATTGTAACAACTTATTACCTTTCATTTACATGTAAATTATATTACGCTAATATTCTTTTTATAAAATTAAAATACAGATAAGCAAAAGATCATTAAGATCCCCTGTAAACACACAAATAAGAAATACTCAATGCTCATATGTGAAGATGTCAATCAATGTTCCTATTGCAATATGTGTATTTGTATTTTTTAAATTGGAATACTCTATATTCGTACATGTTCACAGGTGCACATAGGAAAAAAATTCATGTTCATTGTAAGCATGTAAACTCAAGTAATACAGAAATATAAAAGGTAAGTGAAAACTCCCTTTGTCCTCCTCCTACCCACCCAATCCTATTCCTCTTTTGTTGGTAACCATTTATCAGACATTTGGTGTATATTTCTGGATTCTTTGGTATGCATCTGATACATATTTATCGTTTTTTTAAAGACCATAAATGGGGTCATACTTTATATTTGCTTATGCATTTGGTTTATTTTGATTAATAGTATATTATGGAGCTCTTTCTGTGGCCGTATTTTCTTTTTAAGGTTTATACAGTATTACACAATACAAACACTATACTGTATTTTATTTAGACAAAATTTTAAATGTTACCAATTTTTCATTGTTGCATACAATGCTGCAATGAACAGCATTCCTGCATGATATCTTTGTGTGAGGATTTCTGCAGGATAAATTCCTAGAGGTAGAATAATTGGTTCAAAGGATACTCTTACATAGTCTTTGAAAAAGCAGTGCACATGTCCTACTTGCATAAGTTACATAGTAGCAACTTATTTCCTTTCATTTACATGTAAATTATTTTATTACACTGGTATTAGAATATTAGGGCACTGATTTCCTGATACCCCTGCTGATGTTCGGCATTTCTAATTTTTGCTAATCTGTAATGGAGTGTGTTACTGTTCCCTTCCCACCATGAATTTTCCCTAATTCTACTAACGGAGCCTGATTTTGCTTTAGCAAAATAGCTCTACCTCCCCTCTCAGTCCCTTTGAGTAGGTGGGATAACATTATCTCTTACTCCAGAGGAGACCATGTACCCATTGCTGAGCCAATGAAGTATTATTTCTGTGGAATTTACATCTTAAACAGAGTGAGGCTCTTCCCGAAAGCAAGTGAAGATCATTCATCCCAAAGACACTGCTCAGATGAGACCAGCTTCTTCTACCCCTGAATCTTCCCTGCTTCTTATAGTTTCTAAGGTCCTCCAACTTCCCTTTAAATGAACTAATTTAGATTTGCTGCAAGTCTCCTATAATATCACATGGGATTGCTACCTTTTCTAGGATAGATCTCTGACAAACATTTTTCTGTCATTATTGGTCTGATCAGGTTTTCTATCTCTTTTTGAGTCAATTTTGAAACATCTTACTTTCCTCGGAAATCCTCCATTCTATTGGTGTGCAGCTGTACATTGTATTTTCTTCTTCTTTTTTTGGTAATAATTTATGTGTTTGTACTTATATTGCCCTTCTCATACCTAGCTTTTGGTCTTTCTTTATCAGTTAGATGTCTTCATCTGGAAATAACAGGAAACCATGATTCAAACTGGCTTGAACAATAAGGAAATGTATTGTCTCACATAAAAAGTCCAGAGACAGGGTGTCTCCAGTACATCAGGACTTACATCCACCTTTCTGTAATTCTTTGGGCACTGCCCTCGGGCTAGCAGCAAAATGATTCTACCAGTTCTAAGCATCATAACCAAATATCTGGAGAAGGAAAAGGACTGTCTCTTCTATGTGTCTCTTAAGCATGAGGAAACCTTTCTCCAGCAATCTTTTCATCCTATCATCTTGGTTAGGAGTGGATCACATGCCCATTCCTAAATCAATCACTAGAAAGGCGAATGAGATTACCTCCCATAACTTACTTACTTTAGTCATTTTGAGATGGATTGATTGTTGGAGAATCAAGCACTTTGACCATTATATCTGTTTATCTTAGTGAGACTTGATAAATGTTTGTCTACAGTCTTGTCACACCTTTTGACTTGCTGATGGAGTCTTTGCCTTTTGTTTGTTTCCTAATGCACTATTTCTTTCCTCTACTTGATTTAGATTTACTGTATTGCTCATTTCATTTGTTTTCAAACTTCTGTTTTTAAAAATTTTTCAAAAAAGGCTATAACTTTTCCTGTCATTGCTATTTTGGCCACAACCCATTTGATTTTGAGATGTACTCCTGTCTTTGTTGTTTGTTTCTAAATAATTTATAACTTCAGTTTTATTTTCTTCTTAAAGTTTATTTAGAAGACTATTTTATTTTGTCTGGTTTATTTCCAAGGGGAATGAGAACTATATATATATATTTTTTGTTATTTTCCACTTTTATTGCATAGCAATGTGATCTATATGATTTTCCTGCATGTGAGTGTCTTTAAATGTGTCTGTGACAAAAATGCTTTCTTTCATTTTTGAATTAATTTTTTTATTTTCTGTTAAAGTAGCACACACACATAATTTGGATTGTGTGACAGACTTCAAGGCATATAATAAGAAGTAGCCGTTTCTTACCCCTTCCCTCACATCCCTTCAGTCCTGTTCCCCAGAAGCAATTATTTTCAACAATTTTAGCTATGTCTTCCATTAATTTTCTCCATATTTCCAAATAATACAATATGCTTCTATTTCTTGGTTTTTCAATATTAGATATTATCCAATTGATATTCTGTTATAGAACATGAAGACTACTCTTACTATACCACGGTTACTTACTTCCTCCTTTCCTTACCCGGTGCTCCAGTACAGCTTTATTTTACAACTACTATTACAATTTTACAACTACTGCTTGTTACTGAGACAAAGAGTATTCTCTGATTGCATTTCCTTTCCTGAACAATCTTTCCCTCCAGAGATAACTACTTCGTTTTTGTCATTTGTTTAGTTTTCAATGTGTCTATTAGCTTGTCCCAGTTTTTCTAAAAACATTCGGAAGCAGCTTAATACTCTTTCCCATGTGGTTAAATGCACCACGTAGTTTTCCAGTTGCGCTTTTTTTTTTTAATTCATCCTCTGGAAGACCCTTCTGGAATTCTCTGTTCTTAAACACTAATAGGGATTGTTTGATTTCTAGGACCCCTGCACAGCTGTTGTCCTGGGACTTCCCTTCATCTGTCATTTTTATTAAACTCCCTTTTTCCTGAATCTTATGTCTTCCTACTTCTTGGTTTACTTCCTTGCTTGACTAGAGAATGTTTGCCAAGACATTCTGAGAAAGAGTGCCTGGGTGGCATTGCAGGTGCCATGGATGCCACACCTCATATTCACTTGACTCACCTGAGTTCCCCTGAATCTGCTTGCTGGTTCAGTTTTTCCTGAGAATTAAACTGTGGCAGGCGGAAACTAGTAACCTGGGGAACACCTACTCTCCTTGGGTTGGAGAGAAGCCCTGAGGATCTAACTTCCCCTTATACAGACATTCCAGCTGCCTTCTTATTTTTAAAATCATTTCTTATCTACAGCTTGTATTGTACCTAATTCTTCCAATACCTGAACCTTTCCTGGGATCTTTCAGGAACATCATCTTGCTTCTCATTAACATTTCCCTCTTCAAGCTCAGTTCCCTATAACTCAATTTTCTATGACAACATGACTAAGATTTGTGGTCATCCCAACATTACTGTAGATATTAAGCAAAATATTGTTGTACAATGGTTGAATACTAAGGAGAGATCTTTATACCTCTTTTTATCTTAGTAAGATCTGTCAACAGTCTATTTTATTGGTCTTTTCACAGAGTTACCTTTTGATTTTTTTGATCATCTTCTCTTTCATTGCTTTCTATCTTATATATCATAATCTGTTCTGTTCGCAATAATTTTTAGTCTTGAATAATATCCCCTTTCTTATTTCCTACTTTTGCATATACCAAGGAATATGGCTAGATTTAAAGTCATCTAAGATATTTGTCCCACCAGAATAGTCTCTTTGTTTACTGTACTCAGTGAACTTCCCACTGGAATTGCATATCCCATATTTCTCTTCTTTTATTTTTATAAAAAGCACAATTTCATGAGAGTGTTTAAATTACACAGCTATTTATATCAGCAAGATTACTTAGGACTTCTCATCAAATACCTTGTAAAATACATTTCTATAACTACTCTTAGTCAAACATATTAAACCTGTCACTGTCAATTTATGATTTCCACATAGCTGATGAAAATCTCTGTCTTTAAATAGATCATGCTTTTGGTATCAAGTCTAAGAACTCTTTGCCTAGCACTAGATCCTGAAGAAATTTCTCCTGTAGTTTTCTGAAAGTTTTATAATTTTACATTTTATATTTAAGTCCATGATCCATTTGAGTTCTTTTTTTATGAGGTGTGAGATTCGGGTTAAGGTTCTTTTTTTTTGTCAATGGATGGCCGGTTGCTTCAGAAACTATTTGTTAAAAAGACTGCTTTTCCTTAGGTTGAATTACTTTTGCACCTTTGTCAAAAAAATTAAAAAGTTGGGGGCATATGGTGTGGGTCTGTTTCTGGTTCTCTATTCTATTCCACTTGTCTATTGTCTATCCTCTCCCAATACCGCATAGTCTTAATTACTATAGCTACATAGTAATGCTTGAAATTCAGTAGATTGGTTCCTTATAATTTATTCTTCTTTTTCAAAATTGTCTTAGCTATTCTAGTTCCCTTGTCTTTCCGTATACATTGTAGAATGATTTGGTCTATTGCTACAAAAAATCTTGCTAGGATTTTGACAGGAATTGTATTAAACACAGCATATTACTTGGGAGAGATATGACTCTCCCAAGTATGTCGAGTTTCCTAATCCATGAACATGGATTTCTCTCCATTTATATAGATTAAAAATTTTTTTTCATCAGTGTTATGCACTTTTCATTATATAAATCCTGTACATATTTTGTTAGATTTACACCTATGTTATTTTCTCTTATATGTGATTATAAATGGATTTCATTTTTAATTTCCGAGTCTATTTTGTCTGATTACTATGGATAGGACCTCCGGTACTATGTTGAATAAAAGTGGTAAGAGTGGACATCCTTATCTTTTTCCTGATGTTAGAGGAAAAGTGTTCAGCTTTTTGCCATTGAGTATGTAGCTATGGGTTTGTTGTATATGGCCTTTATTATGTTGAGGTAAGTACCCTCTATAACCATTTTGTTGAGAGTTTTTATCATGAATGGATGTTAAATTTTTGTCAAATACTTCTTCAACATCTATTGATACAATCATGGGGTTTTTATCCTTCTTTTTGTTAATGTGGTGTATCACATTGATTGATTTACGAATATTGTATCATCCTTGCATCCCTGGAATAAATCCCTCTTGGTTGTGATGGATGATCCCTTTGACATATTTTTTAATTTGGTTTGCTAATATTTTGTTGAAGATTTTTGTATCTATGTTCATTAGGGATATTGGTCTGTAATTACCTTTTTTTGTGGTACCTTTGGGTTGGTATTAGAGTGATGCTGGTCTCATAGAATCAGTTTGGAAGTATTCCTTCCTTCCTCTTCTACTTTTTGGAATACTTTAAGAAGAATGGGTTTAGCTTTTTAAATGTTTGATAGAATTCAGCTGTGAAGCCATCTGGTTCTGTAATTTGTTTTTTGGGAGTTTTTTTTTACTTCCAGTTCAATTTAATTACTGGTAATTGGTCTGTTTAGATTTTCTGTTTCTTGCTGGAACAATCTTGGAAGGTTGTACTTTTCTAGGAATTTGTCTATTTCTTCTAAGTTGTCCAATTTACTGGCATATAATTTTTCATAGAATTCTCTAAAAATTCTTCATATTTCTGTGGTGTCAGTTGTAATCATTCTTTTTTCATTTCTGATTTTTTTTGTGCACTCATTTTTTCTTGATAAGTCTGCCTGAGATTTATCTATTTTGCTTATTTCCTCAAAGAACTAGCTCTTAGTTTCATTGATTGTTTTCTATTGTTTTATTCCTATTTTATTCATTTCTGCTCTAATCTTTATTATGTCCCTCCTGACTTTGAATTTCATTTGTTCTTCTTTTTCGAGTTTCTTTAGTTGTAAATTTAGACCGTTTGCTTGAGATTGTTCTTGTTTTGTGAGGTAGGCCTGTATTGCTATGTACTTCCCTTTTGTCTCCCACAAATTTGGACTCTTGCATTTCTTTTTCATTTATCTCCACGTATTGCTTGATTTCAGTTTTGATTTGTTCATCGATTATTTAGAAGTGTGTTGTTTAGCCTCCATGTATTTGTGGACATTTTTGTTTTCATTGCATAATTTATTTCTAGTTTCATACCATTGTGGTCTGAAAAGTTGCTTGATACAATTTCATTCCTTTTAATTTTTCGAGACTTTTTTGTGGCCTAGTACATGATCTATTCTGGAGAACGTTCCATGTACACTTGAGAAAAATGTGTATCCTGCGGCTTTTGGGTGGAATGTTCTGTAGTTATCTGTTAAGTTGTCTGATACAATGTGTTACAGTGCCTCTGTTTCCTTATTTACTTTCTGTCTGGTTGATCTGTTGATGTGAGTGGTGCGTTAAAGTCTCCAAAATGAACCAGTTTCACTTTATTTCCACTTTTAATTCTGTTAGTATCTGTTTTATGTACTTAGGTACTCCCTATGTTGGGTGCACAGAGATTTATAATGGTTATATCCTCTTGTTGGACTGACCCCTTTATCATTATGTAATGTCCTTCTTTGTGTCTTGTTACTTTCCTTGTTTTGCAGTCTATCTTGTCTAAGTACTGCTATTCCTTTTTTTCTCCCTATTATTTGCATGAAATATGTTTTTCCATCCCTTCACTTTCAGTCTGTGTATGCCTTTGGGTCTGAAATGAATCTCTTGTAGGCAGCATATAGATGGGTCTTGTTTCTTTATTCATTCTGTAACTCTATGTTTTTTGATTGGTGCATTCAGTCCATTTAGTTTTAAGGTGATTTGACCGGTATGTACTTATTGCCATTTTGCCAATTGTTTTCTGGTTGTTTTTGTAGTTCCTCTCTTTTCTTTCCTTCCTGTCTTATATTCTTCTCTTGTTATATGATGGTTTTCTTTAGTGCTGTGATTGGATTTCTCTTTTTTAATTTTTTGTGTATCTGTTATAGGCTTTGGGTTTGTGGTTACCATAAGGTTCACGGCTCTTTAAATATGAGAGAAACTTACTGAAAGACTGAAAGATAAATCAGAAAGAGCAGGCTTTGCTATTTTTTTTTTCGCTTATTTTTTTGGCTGTGCATTGGCATTTCTGGGTTGCTGGCTTTTTCAGCTCTGAGTCTGGGATATATAAAGCAAAAAGAAAACCCAGGGAACTCACCACCTTGTCGTTCCTTGGGTCTCAAGGTCCCTAGTCTTTATTTTTCCCCCTGAGCTTGTTAGGGGAAAGAACCCCAAAGAAGAAAATAAACCAAACTATCAATACAAGAAGTCTCTAGGTGGAGGAATTATGGATGATTTTTATTTAGTTCCTTTTTCTGTATTTTCTACACTTTTTACAATTAGTACATGTCATTGTAAATAATATTTGGAAGCTTGCTCTCTGTGTCTTATGTTATTATTATTAGGTAAAATCCTCTTCATTTCTACCAATAAAACAGAGTTTTACAGACCTTCTTTTTGCTTATAGTGCTAATCAATACAACTGAAGGCTCTGACCTTAAAAGTGTAAGTCTTTATTACTAATAAAAGGTGTCTCAGAAAGAGATGAAAGAGATGTCCCCTCTCTCCTGAATCAACAGAGGGTGCATTATTCTTTTGCATCATAAAGCTGGCTCAAAGAATCCAATTTGATAAGGTGTTAAGCTAAAGACTTTGATAATATCAATCTTTTTTTCCTGAAAAAAATAGAGTGAATAGTCATAATTTTACCAACTTGTTCTGTTACTATCAGTCTATTCTTGGACATAACATTTGACAAAGGAGGCCTTGTAGAAGAATTTCTTTAAAAATTGCCATGTTCTATGAAATTACCTTCAAAAGGAAACCATAGTTCTGTTTGGTTATCTTATTTCATAATTTGTTGCCTGGGAAATACTGTTGTAAGTGACATCTCTGTGTTTCTGTACAGAATAAATACTTGTAAAATTGCTCTGTCAAATACACAGTTACTGACACTTTCATTTTCTCAGTCATGTATGTTGGAGGAAAGAAGCCTATGGTTCTGATAGATAGTCTGCTTTCAACAAAGAAATCAAGAGATGTATTTCAATTATTTAACAAATGGTGTTAACAGATCCACAGAGGGGCTGTGAGCTGAAAGTTGTGCTCTGTGCTGACAGCCCCAAATAAAGCAGCAAAGAAAAGGGACAGACTATCATCATGGACCACAGCAGCTGCCTGCCTGCCACTGTGGTGTACCTCTTGCCAGCTCAGAATTACCATGTTTTGCTGAATAAATCTGCAGAGCCATCATAAAAAAGAGTAAGAAAAAATACACACACACACACACCCCCATTAATCCACTATGGCCCAAGAACCTCAAGTAGTTTCAATTCCTCTAGGAGAAAGAGCCCAGGGCATTATTCACTATAGAAATATCCTTAATTCTTTTATTTTCTGCCAGCAATCAGATTAAAGGTATTGCTCAGGGCACTATCTTCCAGGAATTTGTGATTTTCCCTTGAAACTGAGGCCCGCCTGTCAGTAGGATGAGTTTCCCATACTTCTAATGTCTTGAGGGTTAAGGATTGGCTTTCTTTAGGAACTGGAGGCTACTGCCTGGAAGAGAAACAACAGAGTGGGTCTGGTGCATGGGAGACTCAGAGCATCTATGTGCATGCTCTCTGAATGGTGTTCTAAAACTTAAATTAACCATGGGTGAAATGCGCACCCACAGAGGGGCATGCCAACTCATGTTTATCTTGTCTGGAGACTTCCAGCTTCTACCTGAACAACCTGAAACTAGACCTGAGTGTATTCTTTCTTTTTTCCTCCTCTGCGTCTCTCCTTCCTTGTGTTCTCTCTCTCCCTTGTTCTCTCTTTTCCTCCCTCCCTTTCTTCCTCCTTTCTCTTGGGAGAAATACACAAACAAGCCAAGTCAAGATTGAGGGATAACTATGTACTACATTTTCAAATCTTAGGAATGAGACAGATGGCATAATTATTGATCCTATAGATTTGAAAATAGCCATACAAGAACTCAATAGTCACAGTGCTGCTATAAACAGTAAATAAAGGTATAATAAAGGAATATTATGAAAAATTTCATGTTAGTAAATTTGACAACTTAGACAAAATGGACAAATTCCTTGATAGACTCAAATTATCCAAGTTTATTCAAGGAGAAATAGACAGCCCTAATAACCCTATAGCTATTACAGAAATTGAATTTATTATCAAAACCTCCCCACAAAGAAAATTTGAGGTCCAGATGGCTTCGATGGTGAATTCTAATGAACATCTAGGGACTAAATTCTTATTCTACACAAAGTCTTCCGGAAAATAAGAGGGTAGAACACTTCCCAACTCAGACATCCAGGCAAAGACATTATAAGAAAAGAAACCTAGAGGCCAATAACTCTCATGGACATACAGCAAAAATTTTAAACAAAATTTTGGCAAACAAATCCAACAGTATAAAAAAGAATAATATATCTTGACCAATATAAGGTTGGTTTAATGTTCAAAAACCAATGAATGTAATTCACTGTATTAACAGAATAAAAAAGAAAAAAAAACAATCATTTAAATAGATGCAGAAAAAGCATTTGAAAAACTTCAACACTCATTAATGATTAAAAAAAGACTAGGAATAAAAGGAAACTTCCTTGACAGAAAACATATACAAAAGAATTTACATCTAACATCATTAACAGTGAAAAATTGCATGCTTTCTTCCTAAGACTGGAAACAAGGTGAAGGTGTCTGCTCTAACCACTCTCACTTGGCACAGTGGTGGAAGTTCTATCCAGGGCAATAAGGCAATAAACAATAACATAAAAAATGCACAGACTGGAAAGGAAGACATAAAATTGACATGATGGTCAGTACAGAAATTCCCAAAGAATCTATGTGTAAAAAACTCCTATAACAAATGAGTTCAGCAAGGTTATAAAGTCAATACACAAAATTCAATTGTATTTCTTTATACACACACACACACACACACACACACACACACACACACACACACACACACATATGTATTTGCTTCATCATGAATCAAGTCATATTTTGTCTTTCCTGGTGGAGACTGAGCTAAAGAAGCACACACAAGAGAAAATACAGTAAAAAATACATTCATGTTTCAGTCCTTAATCTGACTTGCCTTTCGCTGCCCTTTTCCCATTTCTTCCCATTTTTTGGCCTTTCCTACCTTCCAGGTGTCACCTCATCCTGTAGAATCCTCCCACCTAAGCTTGTCCCGCTTCACACTCTTTTCCTATAACTCTGAAACCTTTTAAAAAAATACATTAATAGAAACTTGTGTTTAATCAAATTTTAGGAAACAGTATCACAAGTTTTCTTTTTTAATGAGAATACCATAGTGAAATAAAAGAGTGACTGTTTTTTATAAATGCGGTCCTGCTCTTTCCAAACCCCTAAAATACTGAGTTAATGGGTGATGGACATTCAGTTAATTGTATTTCTATACGCTAACAATGAACAGTCAGAAATTTGTTTTTTAAAGAATCATTTGCAATAGCATTAACAATATGACATTCTTGGGGATAAATTTGGCAAAAGATGTGCAAGGTACATATACTAAAAACTGCTGAGATAAATTCAGGAAGATTTAAATAAATGAAAGATACGTTGTATTCATAGGTCAAAAGACTTGATGTTATTACAATTTCAGTTTTCTCCATCCTGATTTATAGAATCAGTGTAGTTCTAATTAAAGTCTCAGCAGGCTTTTTTTTTTAAAGAAACCCATATCCTGTTTCTAAAATTTATGAGGAAATGTAAAAATATTTGCATGGAAATGCAAAACTTAAATGAGATAGCTTTTTAAATTTTGAAAAAGAAGAACAAAGTTGAAGACAGCCCAGACATAGAAACATATTCATGGCTCATTTATTTTTGATAAAGATGCCAAAACAATTCAATAAGGAAAGCGTATCTTTTCAACAAATGCTGCTGGAACAATTGGTAGCCATATGTAAAAATTAAACCTCAGTCCTTAACTCATACTATATATAAAAAGTGACTTAAAATGGATCATATATCTAAATGGAGCTAAGCCAATAAAAGCTCTAGAAGAAAACAGCAGAAAATCTTAAGTGACCCTAGGTTTGGCAGCAATTTCTTAAATAGGATTTTTAAAATGATCTATAAAAGGAACAACTGATAAATTGGACTTCATAGAAATTTTAAATGTTTGTTTATCAAAAAACAATGATAAGAAAATGAAAAGAGAAGCTACAGATCGGGAAGAAATATTTGTAAAACATATACCTGACAACATGAATCTGGAATAAAAACAATCAAACTAAAAACTCTAACAACTCAATAATAAAAAAAAAAGAACAACCCAGTTTTCAAACATGAACAAAGACTTGAATTGATATAAATATATACAGCTAGTAAATACATGAAAAGACGCTCCACATTATTAGTAATTGGAGAAATGCAAATTAAAAGATACCATCACAATGCGATGTCACAACACATCCATTAGAAAAGCTAAAAGTAAAAGGACTGACTATATATCAAGTATTGGTGATGATGTCTAATAGCTAGAACTCTCATACACTGCTAGTGGGATTATAAAACTGTTCAATGACTTTGAAAAAACAATTTGGCAGTTTCTTAAAAAGTTAAGCATATTAGACCTAGAATTATAAAACTCTCAAAGGAAAACAGGGCAAAAGTTTCATGGCATTGGATTTGACAATGATTTCTTGGATATGACATCAAAGGCACAGGCAACAGAAAAAATAAACAAGTCTGACTTCATAAAAAATTTTAAAGTTTGTGTATCAAAAGGCAATATCAATATAGTAAAAGGACCATGCACAGAATGGATTAAAATATTTGCAAATCACAAATCTGGTGAGGGATTAATATCCAGAATATATAGACTCAACAACAAAAATGCCCCAATTAAAAAATTGGCCAAGCACTTGGGCATTTCTCTAAAGAAGATAAGCAAACTGCTGATAAAATGAGAAGCAAAATCTGAAAATAACTCACATATCCGTTGTCAGCAGAATAAGTTGTGGCATAATCACATAATGGAATGTTTCAGAGTAGTAAAAATTAACTGTAACTACACAGAATATCTGTGCTGAATCTCAGAAACAACTGTTGAGTAAAAAAAAAAGAAAAAGTAAGTTTACTGCTGAACACCTTTTAGAATGGCCAAAATATGGAACACTGACAACACCAAATGCTGACAAGGATGTGGAGCAATAGTAGTACTCATTCATTGCTAATGGTAATTAAAAGGTACAGACATTTTGGAAGACAGTTTGGTGGTTTCTTATAAAACTAGACATACTCTGACCACACAATCCAGCAACTGCACTTATTTCCCTAAAAGAGTTGAAAACTATGTTCACACAAAAACCTGCAAACGATGTTTATAACAGCTTTATTGGTAATTACCAAAACTTTGAAGCAACCAAGATGTCCTTCAGTAGGTGAATGCATACATGAAATGTGATACATCTAGACAATGGAATATTATTTGGGGTTAAAAAGAAATGAGCTATCAAACTATGAGAAGACATGAAGGAATCTTAAATACACATTGTTAAGTGAAAGAAGCCAATAGGCTACCCACCGAATGATTCCACCTACATGACATTCTGGGAAAGGCAAAACTATGGAGACAGTAAAACAATTAGTGATTGCCAAGGGGTGGGGGTGGGGAGGGATGAATAGGCAGAGTGCAGAGGTTTTTTAGGACAGTGAAAATACTCTGTTTTGAACCATAATGATAGATACATGTCATTACACATTTGTCCAAATCTGGAGAATGTTCACCAGGCGTGAACCCTAATGTGAACTGTGGGCTTTGGTGATTTGATTATGATATGTAAATATAGGCTCATCGATTGTACCAAATATACCACTCTGTGGGGGGATGTTGGTAAAGGGAGAAGCTATGCATGTGTGGGGGCAGGAGGTACACGGGAACCCTCTGTACCTGCCCCCAGTTTTGCTCTGAATCTGAAACTACTCTCAAAAAAATTAGTCTTTAAACGTGAAACGCACACACATCTGACCTGGAAGGTGGAGACAAGGAATTCAGGACTTGTTGTCCCAGCCCAGCATGAGGCTAATAAAAGAAATTCATAGGGAAAAAAGAAGAAAACCAGTCTCTGAACAATAAATACAATGTGATTCCATTTTTTAAAAGTTCAAAAGTGCAAAATATCACAACTATAGAAAAGGGAGTGATGACTAGAAGATCAGGATTGTGGTTGATCATCCCAGGGAAGGAGGAGGATGTAATCAGACGTGACCCACGCAGTGCTTCAAGGATAACGGCAACTCTATTCCTTGAGCTGTGCGAGGATACAGAGGTGCAAGTTGCCTCATTTAAAAAAATAATAATTTTCCATCTTTCATAAGTATTTTTTATCGACTCAAAAATAAAAGAAAAAATTAGCATCAGCCCACAGTGACGACCAGGAGCAGCTGAGGATGACGTCAATGGCCTAATTAGTGTTGGGATAGGATGCGGGCAGGGACTTGCCCCATCTCCCTGGGAGAATTCCGGGATGATCTTGATGGCGGAACTAACTCGATGAACGGACTCCGTCGCCATTTGCACGTAGCAGGCCCAGTGTTGCTTCTTCCCAGTGAATCACACCTGCTCTAAATAGTTCATTGATCAGGCTTCAAGTTAAATTTCCCAGAGGCTTTGTAGGAATTTAGTTGTAAAGAGTTATGATAGCTTCACCCCAGGTCTTTGGAAATCTTCTTGCTTTCATACTGAGAGTGGGATCCTGTGAACTGCTGTCAGTGACGTAGAGGACGGTCTCTGTCTGCCACCATTGTCAGAACAGTTAAGGAGAAGGGGGGCGGCGTGAGAAGGGAAACATTTTTGTGGTTGGTTTAGAAGCCCCTTAAAGACTTGTCTGACATCCAGATTCTGTCTTTCAGTGAGTCTTAGGGGTGGAGGTCTATCTGCACACATTCATTTTCTTACTTTTCTTAGAGCTGCTCAAGGCTTTTCTTCCTCTTCTGAGCTGCTGGGTCTTTCACATTCACATCGGCTGCCCGCCTTGCTGCCTCACCGCTTCCCCCACACCCATATTCAACCCCCCTGGATTCCCTGGGGCCACCTGCGCCTCTCACCTCATGGAAAATTTATTCTGAATGCTTATTTTAGATTGAGATATGCGCTCTCTCATGCCCATGCTGGTAATATATCTGCTCTGATCTGTCATTTTTGCATGGCTGAAAGATCATGCTGGCCCTCCCTCTGCCTTCCCCCATTTCTGATGACTTGTTTTATCTCCATGTAACTAACTGAAGACTTGGTGGGTGTTACAATAGGGAGGGGAGAGGAATGTGGCCTCTGTGAAAAGCAGGGCCCTGACATTCAGGAGGATTTAATCAAACAGCAAACATTTGGAGGCAAGTTACAACGGTTCCTATAAGGCCCCTGGAGCTGAAGAAAGACGCTGTAGCTCCCATATTGCCCCTATTCCTGAGTCTCCTCGGGTTTCTCAAGCTATCGGATGCCTCCTGTCTCTAATTTCCTCAGGATCAGTGGCTTGAGCTTTGGCCGTGACCCTGATCCCTGTGCTTACTGCTGGGTCCTCTGGAAATTGATTTTCTTTTCTCTTCTCCTCCTTCCCGGGGACTCTCTCTGCCTCCTACTCAGATATCCCACCACTGAGCAGCCCGAGTGGTCCTGCAAAGCTGAGAGCTGATGCATGAGTCTAGGGAAATTTGTGTGTAAATATGTGTGGGCTTTGGATGGTCAGAGCCTACAAGGGATTCATCTGCTGTCTGCTTTGGCGCCATCGCCAATCTTCTTCCCCTTCTTTTGTGCTCTAGTCTGGTCCCTAGAAACACGTAAGGCCTGGAGCAGGACAGGGTAGGGTGCTTGAATTCTCATCACTGCTCTCCAGGGATTTTCTGTGTAGCCTTCAAGCAGTCTCCTGCCTCCTGTCCCCACTTGTTTCACCAGGGAAATGGGTTGTCGCTGCTCCGACCTTCCCCAGAGTGTCCATGAAAGCCAGTGAGGTGTCAGATGCCTGCTTGGAAAGGTCTCTGAGTTCTGTGGGGGAATTCTGGAACAACTGAGCATGCTACCGTTTCACCTTTAACCCTAAGGAGGCAGGTGATGCTGGAAACAACCTGACCAAATCTGAATGGTAAAGCCTATCACAAAATTGAAAATAGGCCGCAGATATAAGGAGATGAGACAGTTAGATTTACTTCCTCTTTTCTAATTTGAGAGGTTTCATGTTGAAGAAGATCAGTGTGTTTGAGGCTGAGACCTAAACAGAGTCATCATGAAGCTGGGCTGTGTCTGCACAGCTGGGGCCTTCTGCTTTTCTCCCGCTGTGCTCCGGGCAGCCCAGATGCTGCTGGGTAAGTGAAATGTTTGGATGTTGGTGTGGGATGATGTGCGTGACTTTGGAGAAAGGTCCCAAAGAAAAAAAAGGTGGACCAAGTCTAGCCCTCCAGAGAAGCTGTGTTCAGGTGGGATATGAAGGGTAGAAATAAAAGGCCTTGGTGTGCAGGATTAAATGGCTCCTTCTGAATATAAAAATCTTCCAGTCTCTTCCATCCTGAAAGTCCCCTTGATTGGGATGTCCTCTTTAGTTACAATCTCGACTCCTTTTTTCCCTTTTCTCAGGTAAGTTTCTTGAAAGAATGGTCTGCACTTATTATCTCCGCTTTCTTACTTTTCACTCCCTCCTCGATGCTCAGTCTGGCTTTCCCTGAAATCAGTTTTATCCAGCTGCAGTGACCTCTGCATTGACCAAGGAACTGTCTGCTTTCCAGTTCTTGTCCTGCTGGACTTCTCTGTTGCATTAGGCACGCTGGCATCGCTCTCTTTTGGCATTATCTACCCCCTGGCTTCTGTGGGCCATTTCCTCCTTGTGCTGCACATACCTGTCTCCATCCATCCCTTTTTTCTCTTCTTCTCTTCCCCTTAAAGACTGCATTTTCTACCATTGCATCCTTGCCTCTCTACCCTTCTTTATTTACACAATCCCCTTTGGGAGCTTATTTGTCTGTATATTTTTACCACTACAACTATATACCAAAGAGTCCTAAATCGTATCTCTGTCCATAACAGTGCTTTGGAGCTTTGCATTCAGATATCAAGCTTTGCACAAGACATCTCTATCCATGTACTTCACAGGTATCTTAGCACAATGTGACCAGAGCTGGACTCCTCTGTCCTGGACTTGCCCCTATCTGTCCTGATTTCATCTTTTACTATTTCTGATCTCCATTAATGGTATCAACCAGATATCCAGGCCAAAAACTTGGGAGACAACCTAGACTCCTATCCTCTGCATATGATCAGTCAGTAAGTTGGGCAAAATGTATCTTCTAAATTGTTCTTGGAGCCAGTTTCTTTCTTGAAACATAACTAATGGTATCCTAGGAAAAGCCCTCATCACTTCTGACTGCACTAGTCCCAAAATTTCCTAACTCCTCTCCCTGTCTCAGCTTTGTGTCCTTGAAATGAATTCTGCAAGCTGCAGCCAGAGTGATTTCTAAAATTCACATCTGCCAGCCCAAGCTCCTGATCATGGCCCACAGGCCCACATAGCCTGACCCCTATTTTACCTCTTCAGCCTCCACCCTCACCCTCTGAGCCTTGCAAGTTACACTCTCATAAATCTCAACCTACTGTTATGCATACACCAGACTCTTACCTGTCTCAAGCTTTGCTCATACAGCTGCCTATGCCTGAAATGAGCTTTCCCCATGACCCCCTATCCCCGTCTCACCTACAAAGTTGTAGACATCCCTGAAGACCCAGCTCAGGTGGCATCTTCACCAGGAAACCTTCTTTGAATTCTCCTCTCTGCTCCAATGGCTGCCTGTGATACGTGTTGATTACTTTCCTCCTCATGCTGAAATAATCTCTTATGCCTGGGCTATCCACCAAGCTATGAGTTATTTATAGGCAGGGACAATGCTTTTTTGTTTTTGACTTTTATGTTTGAACTGTCTTATTTATGTTTGAATCCTCAGCATCTTGCTTTGTCTCTTTTTAATAATTTGTTGGATCATTTTAATGAACTAGAGAAACAGGACTGAATGGCTACATTAAGACACAGGTACAGCGCTGGTAAGGTGGCAAGAACTCCGGACTTGGAATCAGATACTCTGGTTTCAAGCCCATCTTCTTTTATTTACTAGCTCCGTGTCACTTGGGAAAATTCACTTTTTATATTTATGAACTTGGTTTTCTTATTCAGGAGAATAATAAAACCTGCCTCATAGTTGATTGAGTGAAAGTGACAGGCAGCCTAACAAGATTTTATTTTTAAAAAGGAGAGGGGGCTGTCTTGTTGAGTAAACAGTGGAGGAACTGAAAAGAGGTAGCAGTGGTGAAGGAAGCAGAAAGAAGATCTAAAGAAAGCACCTGGTACTGATATAATGAGAATAAGGAAGTAGAGGGGGCCTGGCTAAGGTATACGCTTCAAGAAGAGCATTGGGCTTTTGGGAGTAGAAGGGACCAGAGGCAAGTGGGTCAGGGAAGGATGGAGTGAAAATTGAGTATGTATGCATGGCCATGGAGCTAGAAGAGGAGGAGAGGAATCCAGAGGGAGAAATGGAATTTACTTGTCTGGGTCAACCATGGTGCTAGGAGATAGTCTGAGGAGACATGGTGTGAAATTCTAAGTTTCAATCTGGAAGCAAAGAAAGAATTTTTCCATAGTTACCACTACAGACTGGGAGTAGAAGGTCAGGGCTAGAGAGGACATAAAAAGGGCTGTGCGGTTGCCAGGGCAAGTTCAAGGGACAGAGGACATAAAGGTAGAGGTGGCTGAAAAATGGAAAAGGAAGGAGGAGAGATACAACTAGGTGGTAGGTAGACATAACTAGGTGCAAGCTACTTGGTTGATGACATATTTGAGGGTGAAGAGCCAAATGGATTTTGGGAAAATGAAAGTATGGAAGAGAGCCCCCAAGAAAGATCTGAGGACTAACTTAGATTGGTCCGAACAGTGAAGTAAAAAGGTTACTGATTTTGGATTCACGCATACCTGACTCTCTTGCTCCCATTCCCTACTCTCTTTTTAAACTTTGAATAAGTTAGTTGACTTTTCTAATCCTGTTTCTTAAGATTTATAAAATGGGGGTGAAACCATATACTTAGAAATCTTATGGAGATTAAATAAGATAATGAGCAAAAACATCTAGCAGTGTCTGGCACGCAGTCAACGCCCCATGAGTGTTAACATCTCATCATCTCTCCTTCTCTCCTGTCCTGTGGCTGCCTGTTCTGGGGTCATCAGTTGTCTTTGGCCTCTGGTTTCCAGCACCTGCCACCGGTGGTGAGTTCACCATTCTGCGGTTTTCTCCCCTCCCTCTTCCCCAAACCACAACCCATTCACTGCGAATGCCTGGAAGCCAGTGAATTGAGTTGGAAAGTATCACTCTGAGAAACCCATATGGATCTCTCCGAAAAAAGGTCATGGGATCTCGCTATTCTCACTCTAAAAAGGACAATCCCCCCCCCCGCCCCGCCCCGGAGAGGGAGGGGCCCTGATGGAGGGCAATTTCCTGCCCTCTTTCTCCAAGTCACAGCATCATTTTCGGATTTTTCTCCCACCACACCCTCCTCAGCTGCCAGTTTTGAGACGCTACAGTGTGAAGGACCTGTCAGCACCCCGGACAGCAGCTGCTACCCTCATGAGCACTTGATGGATGCAGGGGAAGTTGACTTCCAGGTCCAAGGCTACACTTTCAGTAAACCCTTCCATCTGATGGTGTCCTATGGTGAGGTCCTGGGAAGGACTGACTGGGGCAGGCCTGCTCTTGCTCCAATTTCCAAAGCCTCTCCTTTCAATGTCACAGGTTGCTCGGAAAGGTGCCCCAGGAAACTAGCCATGGAATGCGCTACAGTAATCCTCCTTTATTGGCGGAGGATGTGTTCCAAAACCCCCAATGCATGCCTGAAACCTCAGATAGTACTGAACCCTCGATGTCTATGTTTTTCCTATGCATACATTTCTATGAGAAAGTTCAATTTATAAGTCAGACACAGCAAGAGATTAATAGAAATAATAAAATAGAATAATTATAACAATATACTGTAAAAAATTGTTATATGAATCTAGACTGTCTCCCTCTCAAAATATTTTATGGTACTGTATTCACCCTTGTTGTTCTTGTGATGATGTGAGACGATAAAATGCCTACGTGGTGAGATGAAGTGAGGTGAGTGATGTAGGACTGACGTATCGTTAGGCTACTATTGACCCTCTGACCAAGGTCACAAGGAGGATCATCTGTTACCAGCCACAGTTGACCATGGGTAACAGAAAGCAAGACCACAGATAAGGGGGACTTCTGTACCCTCTTCCGCATCTTCAGCCCCCAGAAGCCAGGGTACCCTCAGTCCTGTGCCCCAGGGTAGTTGTTTCACACTCCCAGCCAGGGGCTAGTGTTACCTAGACCCTCAGAAAAAATTGGGGGGTCTATGATGGGTAGCCGTGGGGGGGCTCCCCAAGAAGCCAATAGGTCACTCTGAGCTCTTGCTTTGGGCCACAGACTGGCTGATCCTCCAAGGTCCAGTGGGGTCCATATTTGAAGGAGACCCGCTGGTTCTGCGCTGCCAGGCCTGGCAAGACTGGCCACTGACCCAGGTCATCTTCTACCGGGATGGCTCAGCTCTGCGTCCCCCTGCACCGAACAGGGAGTTCTCCATCGCCTTCGTGCAAGAAGCAGACAGTGGGCACTACCACTGCAGTGCTGTCTTCAGGAGCTCTGGACCTGGGAGCCCAGAAACAGCATCTTCTGTGGCCATCAGAGTCCAAGGTGAGAGCTAGAGGTGGCGTCATTGTGGCAGAGGCAGGTGGGGAGAGACAGAGGGACCAAAATATCTTTCATTGGAGGTGGCAAGGAGAGGTGCTGGCAGATGCCCGAGTGGGGCTTCAGGTAGGGCAGCATCTCAGCTTTGCCTTTTTGAGACATTCAGCCCAGTCCAAGGTCAGCATGTTTCCCACGGCTCTGTCCTGCAGAGTTGTGCTCCCCAGTGGTCACTGATTGAGTGACTGGACTATTGTTGGATATGCCCATCTCTGGATCTTTTCTAGTGCTGTCTACTGGAAGAGAGAGAGACTAGAAAGGATCAAAAAGAACTTTTCTAACAGAGCTCATTCCTGAGGGAAAGAGGGGAGGGAAAGTGTGACCTGGTTCTTAACCTGTCATGGGTCCACCTGAATGTAGGATGCCTAAGCTCTTCTTTTTCACCTATCTCTCCCCCCAAGAACTTTTTCCAGCTCCAGTTCTCAGAGCCACCCCCTCTGCTGAGCCCCAAGAAGGCAGCCCAGTGACCCTGAGCTGTCAGACGAAGCTGCCCCTGCACAGGTCAGCTGCCCGCCTCCTCTTCTCCTTCTACAAGGACAGCAGGACCCTGCGCAGCAAGGGCCTCTCCTCAGAATTCCAGATCCCCACAGCCTCGGAGGCACATTCTGGGTCCTACTGGTGTGAAGCAGCCACTGAGGACAACCAAGTTTGGAAACAGAGCCGCAAGCTGGAGATCCGAGTGCAGGGTGCATTAGCGCGTGTGTGTCTGTTTGGTGTGTGTGAGAAGCTGGGGGGTTGGATGAGTGGACCGATGATCTGAGGTTCAGTGTGAGAGGGTCAAGAAAGGTCACAGCGGAGGCAGGAGTGATAAGCCGAAGTCCCTGGTGATGGAAAAGGGCACAGTATAGTCCTTCTCCCTCAGGCCGTGGTGCACACCTCACCAAGACCTGAACCAGACCCATAACGGATGCCCCATAGACATGATGCTCCCTACACAAACCCTGGGCATTTGTGGAAATACGGTGTAGAATGGGGATGAGGTGGTCTGGAGGCTATGCTCCATTCTGGGAGCCCCTATTAGGAAGGCTGCACTTGCCCTACAATGTACCCAGAGGAGGCATCCATGGTACTGAGTCACCTTGAAGCCATGTTATTAGAAAGACAGTGGGAGGAATGGAAGATATTCTTCCCGAAGAGGAGGTGACTCAAGGTCAGCAGAGGTGTCCTTAAAATGCTTAAGGCTGGCACAAGGATGATGGACTACACTAATGTCATACATGATAAAGGTGACCTAGGATTAGATACAACTTCCCTGCTTCAGGGAATTCGGTTCTGCCTTGATAGAGGAGGAACTGGCTAATATCCACAGCCCTCCAATACTGAGGCCTCATCGCTGAAGATTTTCAAGAGAGATAGCCAGGCTTCAGATACAAATTTGGGCTAGAAGGGACACTGGAGACCTCAAGTCTCTGCTGCCTTTGGGCCCCACAACCACTTTCAGAGAGCAAGAAAGATTGATCAGGAATATGACGGTAGGGCCTGAGCCAGAACTCACTCTTGCATGTGGCTCCTACCCCCCGATCCAGGTCCTTCCAGCTCTGCTGCATCCACCACCTTGAATTCAGCTCCTCAGAAAGCAGCTGCTCCAGAAACCACTACCACAGAGTCCCCTAGGATGACGCCTCCACCACCTACCCCTTCGTCTGGGGATGAAGGCTCCTCCTCTCCCCTGAGGGTGCCAGACCCCTTTCTGTATCACCAGATGGAGGTTCTTCTCAAGCAAATGCGGGATGTGAGAGTTCTCCTTGGGCACCTGGTGATGGAGGTGAGGGACTTGTCTGGCCACCTGAAGCTCCAGACTACAAAGGGTCCTGCTAAATACGAGTAAACAATTCACCTGCAGTATTGCTGCACTGCCCCCAGCAA
Source organism: Smutsia gigantea (assembly GCA_032199065.1). Taxonomy (NCBI): domain Eukaryota; kingdom Metazoa; phylum Chordata; class Mammalia; order Pholidota; family Manidae; genus Smutsia; species Smutsia gigantea. The sequence continues at coordinate 122,780 of JAVSCE010000897.1, read as the reverse complement.
ATCCAACTCCCATTTTTCCTCTTTCTTTCGTATACATATACATACATAGTTTTTTACAAGTTGCCCAGTGTTTTGTTAGAGTAATGGAGATAGGTGAGTATAAATAAATTTGTACAAAGTGATCATTGGAGTTTAGCTATGATTATTGTGTATTCTCTCTTAGTATGCCAACATGACCCTGCTCTCTAGACCAGGAATTGCCTTCCGTTGCCCAGACCAGAACCTGGTGATTGAAAGAGAAGCAACGAGATGGATTAATGCAGCAGTCCCAACAGGGGCAAACACCACCCTCCTCCCCACACCCAAGGGGACAGGTGGCAATGTCTGGAGACGTTTTTGGTTGTCAAACGGGCAGGGGGTGCTTGGCATCTAGAGAGTAGAAGCCAGGGATGCCGCTAAGCAACCTTTATTACACAGGACAACCTGCTGCAACAAAGGATGGTCCAAAATGTCAATAGCGCTGATATTGAGAAGCCCACCCTACCAGACCCTAGGGTGGGTCTTTGACTCTTCTACTTATACCTTCCTCTCTCAGACTCAGTCAGCAAATATTAATTACACGTAGGTATTTTGATGGCCTCTGCTACCTGCCCACGTTTATGCTATGTTAAGTTTACTCATAAGACAGTGTCTCTGTCTATTGAGGGTTTAGACTTTGGAATGGACGGGCAGTAATACTCCTAACCCAATCTAAAATGATTAAAGCAGATTATATAAAAATTTCCCACAGGAAGCTACTGGACTCAGAAATATGTGATCAAGCATAATAGTGCCAGAGCAGCAATGATTTGTCTTAATTCATTTGTCTCTGAAGTATTTTCCTTTATAAACATACCTAAATCTATTTTAGTGCCATAATAATACATTTTTCTATACTTGTATGGCTATCGTACATTCTCAGCCAATAAGAGCCAGCCTGACAGACTCTACAGTAACCTTTGGTGAATGACTTAGCACAGATTTCATCATTTTATAGCGACCTCAGCCAATGAGCGTGCTACCATGTATCCTAAATCACGTGTGGCATTATCCACTGTACTCTTTCTTGTGTGCTATGCACTCTCTACATAGTTTTGACTCACAATGATTTACACAAGATGTGCATGTGGTCATTACACACACATGCCACAAAGAAACAAAGGATGTCAAAATTCAAGTTTTATGGTGGTTCCCAGAACCTGCCAAAATATGAGTTTTATGGTGGTCCCTAACACCTTTCAGAGGAGGGATCAGGAAACAGTTGGAAATTGGTAAAAGTTCATAAATATCACTAAGCCCGAGAGGCTTAGTTAACAACTGTACGAATGTGAGTTGCAAGAAATGATGACCAGAGATGTGTCATGACTTCTGTGGATTTGAAAAACTGGAGGCTCAATTGGGAATGGACCCTGCTGGATGTACCTCCAAAGATGCTATGTTATAACCATTCTCTATGGAGTTGATTTTAGCTAATGGTACCATTTTCATGAATGCATCCTATAAGCTCATGCTAAACAAGGAATTCATATACAAATAATAAAAGCTTTCAGAGATCAGGGAAGGAAGAAATGGTTAGAGCTGGCTGTGGTAAGAGTCACCTCTACTTCTTATCCATGTGTCTGTGTGTTCCTTCATCATCACACTACATTGTAATTTTTCATTAGCTTATTTCTGTTCCCTAGAGCGTGAGCTCTTTGAGAGCTCCTACAGCTCTTTGTTCCACATCTTAAGCATTTTTAAGAGCCCTTTCATGTAATTGTGGATATTCTTTGATGCTACATGAAAACTTGACAAAGGGTTCGTTTCTTAAAAGTGAGTTGCAAATATGGAATCTGAAGCCATATCAATAAGCATTTCTAACTCTCTTACATTAAAATTCAGGTCCTTCTTGTACTTTTTCCTTCTGTTTTGTTTTGTTCTTCTTGTAATTTAAACGAATCTTTTACCCATGCATCGGTCATTTGAAAATATTGGCCCACAAAGTTATGCATATCTTTCAAATGTTGATACCATTTTATTATATACAATAATTTTAAAATCACATTTAATATCATCACCAATATAATTAGGAAAGTCTTTCCTTACTGGGAAGCTGTCAAACCCATGACAATGAATACAAGTTTTCTAAAATTCCTATTTTCATTTGACAGCTTGAATATTCTCACTGGTGATAATTACTGTCAGATATTTTCCTTGGAGTAACAGACTCACATTGTCCACTTTTGAGAAGATATTTGCAGAATGCCCACGTTTGAATGCCCAGAGTTTTCCAGTCATGTTTTCAATTGAAAATGGTGTTCCATGAAAAAAGTAACTAGTTCAGCTCAGAATTCAAACAATCACACAACAGCTTTCCCTGAAGACAGCCATTGTATTTCAGCACGGGACAGAAGTTCATGCTTCCCACTCCATCACACAGACTGTTAAATTAAAAGATGCACACTTGAGCTCCAAACTTAATAAGATTACATTACTTTTGTACTATTTCATCGAAGTCTTGTTTCTGTTTTATTTTGGTTTGCTTTTTTTTTTTTTACAGTGAGTGTCCGATGGTGAAAAACACAGTTTCGGTGCCACTGCCTTAAACTGTGCTAGGGAGCCAGCCGTTTTATCCCCCATTGTTTTGTACTGTCAATGCAAACATCAACCTAGTGAAAAGTCAAATAACCTCTTAGTATTATTATAAAAATAGTTTTGACTTTGCAGACCTCCTGAAAGGGCCATGAGAACCAACAGCCATCTATGGACCAAACTTTCAGAATTACTGGACTAGCTCATTCGTAAAGCCCAGCCTGATACGCCTCCAAGAAATCCCAACATTTACACGTCTGACGAGAAGAACCCGTTTATCAATTCTCTATGTATAACAAAATAATTATTGACCTCAACTTCAGGTCAATAATTTTAATATTTTTAAAGTATTTTTAATTGGGTGCTCTTTAAAAGCCTAAGTTGATTATACTAAATGTTCTCTTATTCCTGTATACATCTGTGAGAAGAAGAAACAGCTGCCCAGCAAAGGAAACCATCCACAGTGAAAAGGCACCCTATGGAATGGGAGATAGTATTGGCGAACCGCAGATCTGATAAGGGCTCATGTCCAAAACAAGTAAGGAACTCATACAACTTAACAGTAAAAAAATAATAACTCCAGCTTAAAAATGGGCAAACGACCTGAATAGACAGTTCTCAAAAGAAGACATACCAAAGGCCAACAGGTCCATGAAAGGATGCTCCACATCACTAATCGTCAGGGAAATACAGACACAGTGAGGTGTCACCTCACACCTGTTAGAACAGCCAAAAGATGAGAGATAACAAGTGCTGTCAAGGATGTGGAGAAAAGGGAAGCCTTATGCACTGTTGGTGGGAATGTGAATTGGTGCAGACACTATGGAAAACAGTCTGGAAAGTTCTCAGAAAGTTAGGAATAGAACTACCTTATGAACAAGAATCCCACTTCTGGGTATAGATCCAAAGGAAATGAAATCAGTGTCTCAAAAAGGTATCTGCCTACCCATGTTTATTACAGCATTATTCACAATAGCCAAGACATGGAAACAACCTAAATGTCAGCAGATGAATGGGTAAAGAAAATGTGAGATACATATACACACACATATATATAATGTATACATATATATTATACAATATATGCATATTTTATACATTAGATATGACATATGCATATGCATGTAGTATATAGTGTGTGTTATATATATTATATAACATAGTCAAACTAAAATAGTCAAGCTCCTAGAAGCAGAGTGTAGAATGATGGTTGTTGGGGGTGGAAAGGAGAGAGAGGGTATAAGGAATTGGTTCACGAGATTATGGAGGCTGATATGCAAGCTAGAGACCCAAGAAAGTGTAAGTCAGTCTTGGTCCAGAGGCCTGAGAACCAGAGTAGCTGATGGTGTAAATCCCAGTCCAAGGGCCAAAAAAGATGAGGTATCCCAGCTCGATCACTGGGGCAGCGGAAGAAGGGGGGTGAATTCCTCTTAATTCTGGGTTTTGTTCTAAAGAGAAAATAACCTCAAGAATCCACTACCATTTACATAAATTAATAACACTAAATATTTCTCAAGGATAAATATATACATTCAAATGGGAACATACAGTAGACATTGTACAATGGGGGCTTATTTGAAGGAGAGGATGGCAGTGTGGATGAAGGTAAAAAAAAAATAAAATGAGAGACTTAAAAAGACTAGTGAGGACAGTCTTCTTTGAGCACGAGAGAGAGCAGATTTTGGAATGAAATCGACTTCTCTTCAAACTCCAGTTCTATCACCTCAGTTTCCTTGCATATAAGATGAAGATAACAGTAACGCATCCCCACAGGGCCCTTGTGAGAATTAAATGAAATAATGTCTGTGAAGCATTCGACAACAGCAGCATTTCCCATTATCACCATTATTGAAAACATTTTAGACATCAGAATTCTTATCAGATGATGACAGAGCAGGCCAGAAATTACGTTGTGACAGGCTTCAAAGAACTGCATAGGTAACAAATGGTAATTGCAAAATTTCTTTGCAGAGTAAAGGGGTGAAGAATAAGAAATTCTGAGGCAAAAACTCCTGGATGGATCAAAAATCCAACTTGGGGAAAATGCAGAAGAAAGACTGGACTACAGAAATGTCAGGTGGGAGATTCTTCAAGCCAGATTCTGAGCACCGTATGAAACGAACCCCATCGGTGATTCTAGGTATTTTCCGGGAAGACTGTATACCTCATGAATTTTCGGTGTCATCAGGTTTCTTGTGAAGTCTGGTGAAAAGGCTGAGATCTGTGTTCTGAGTGATAAGAAGCCAAAATAGAGTCTGCTTGTGTAGATTAAGGGGAGAGCTGACAGATGCACGACACTCTTACCGCAGAGGTGGAGGCCTGGGGCAGAAGCCCGGCTTCCGGGGCAGGTTGTGAAGACACGGGCGAGGCTCGTGCTGGCCTGGGATGAGGAATCAGGCAGGGTGTGGGAAGCCCGGGGGCTCTGCCTACCCCGGGCACTCTGAAAGCAGGCAGTTTAAGATCTCTGTTCTTCTCTCCCTCGCTCACCCCTGAGCACCTTATCAGATTATCTACTTTTCAGACCCATATGATCCTACCTCTCTTTTACCAAAACCTGCTCTCAAAACAGGATCTTATGTGGCACCAGCATAATTTAAATGACCACTCACATTTCCCTTAGAGGCATTTGCGTTTTTAAGAAGGACTAGCACATTAAGAGAAGCCACGAGGAGATTCTCAGAGCGTTGCGCTGGGCGTCGGCAAGCAAGAGGGGAAGAGTCTGCATCAAAGGGAACTGACGCTATCTGATAATCAGTCTCCTTCCTGCCAGAGTTCCAAGAAGGTGCCCCGGCACTAAACAGGGGAGGACAGGAGACTGTCCAAGGAGACATACTATCCGGCTGGAAAATTCATGAAGTATTTACAGGAGAATTCAGGTTCCCTAGGGCTCAGAGTACCATCACATGACTCGGAGCACGAGTAGAGTGGGCAAGTCAGAACTGAGCAGCTTCTGAGGCGCTGGTGCACTGGCTTCTCTGCCACAGGTAAGGGGTCCCCGCACAGGGACACGGTTGGGGAAGGGTTGCAGGGACGGGTAGAAGGAAGGCAGAGGAGAGTGGAGATGCCATAGGGTGAGGCCACTGGGATGGGCAGGAGAAAAGAGTGTTCTACTTGCTGAGGGGTTAAGTTTTCAAAGAAGGGGAGACACATTCTGTGGAATGTGGGACACTGGAAGACAGTAACTCATCTGTGGGAGGATGTGAGCTCTGGGGGCAGGAAACCCGGTGTCAGCCTCACCAGGCCTCACAGCAGGGTCAGCTGGGAGTGAGCAGAAAAAGGCTCTGGGTGGATCTTGAGGGAATGAAGCTGTGTCTCCCTCAAGTGAGGCTTACAGGGCCAGCTGGGAGATGGGATGGGAAGGAGATGTTGATGGGAGCCTGAAGGGGGCAGGGTCACCTGCCCGAACCTGGATTCCGTGTGGCTGGCTATCTTGGGCTGCAGAGGGCATAGGCTTTGTTCAGCAGGCCTTCTGTACAGGAGCTGGGGCTGGTTTGAGATACAAGCTGGCTCTAGGAGGGCTGACACATATCCAGCCTGCCTCCAACTGTCTCCAGCCCACTGTCTTCAGTAATTAGGAATGGACAGAAGCAGCAATGTCTCCCAGTACCTGGTGGTCAACACTGGCCACCTTCTCTCCCTCCCGTGTCCCATGCCAGCGCATGTCCATCGTTCTGCAGCTGCTGTAGGGACGTCCGCCATATGGGCCCTGACAGCCCTCCTGCTCCTGGGTGAGTCCTCAAGGAAGCAACAGGGGTACAAGGACTTCGGGTATGGGGAAGAGTGTGGGCCTGGGCGTGTCTGGGGGGGACATTCAATCCTCGACTCCAAAGAGTTCATGACCTATTTGTGGAGGGGTAGAGAAGAGGGGGCTTTCTCAAAGCTGGGGATACTAAAGGCAGAATAAAAACAGGTCTTGAGACCTCTTGAGACTTTCCTGTGGTCAGGAGAGTCCTTTTCTTTCCTTTCATCTCCAACATTCTCCTTCTTCATTCTTTAATTCTTGTCTTGCAGTTCCAAGCAGTGGGCAAGCTGGTGAGTCTTAACATCCCTCACCCGTTTTCTACAAGTTCCACTCCAACCCCCTGAAGTGACTCACATGGTACCCCCACTTCTTGGCTGTTCTGGGATAGTGTCTCTTCCCATGCCTCCTCAGTCCTTGTGACTCAGTTTGCCTGTAGGCACTTGGAAGTGGGTGTTGACTGAGGGACTGATAGTCTGTAGCCCGGTGAGGTCTCTCCTCCTGCAGGGATTGGTTAGTAACGTGGGCTGGGTCCCAGAAGGTGGAATTTCCCAACCTCCAATCACACCTTTGGGCATCTGACCTTGATTCTCTTTTCCACGTGACCCCCTCCCCTACACCCCAGCTACTCTGGAGAAACCCATATTGTCTCTACACCCGCCCTGGACCACAATCTTCAAGGGGGAGCGGGTCACCTTGCGGTGTGATGGGTACCACCCCCTGCTCCTGGAGGTGCGGCCCATCAGCACCCTCTGGTATTTGGGCCACCTACTACTGCCCTCTCACAAGAAGAGCATCGAGGTGCAGACACCAGGGGTGTATCGATGCCAGACACGGGGAGCACCTGTCAGTGACCCCATCCATCTCTCTGTATCCAATGGTGAGTGAGCAGTGGGGAAGGGTCAGAAACCGTCTCCTCTGGAGATACTGGCCCTCTTATGGGAAAGGACACCAGGCCTCTCACATCAGGGCAGGAAATGGGGGCTCTCTCAAGTCTTTGGAGCAGGCAGGGGCCTGTGTGGATGGCATTATGTGAAAGATGGCCTCCTGCCCCAGTGGGCAGCAAAGAAAGAGTTCTGTTTGTCTATGAGACTAGCTCAGAAGAGCAGAGGCACTGAAGATCTGCCATACCAGACCAAGAACTTGGCAGTGGGACAGGGAGGGAAAGGGTAGGACAAGCATGAAAAGTGAGGATCCCTGGGCAGGGTGCATGCAGCTGGGGGAATTCCTGCTGCCCACACAGCATGATGCTTCTCCGTGTCTTGCATCGGCAAAATAGGAATAATAAAAGTATCTATCTCTTTGGTTGTTGGGCAGATTAAAAAATGAGTTACAACATTTTAAAGAAGAAGGCAGCAGTTGAAGGAGGCACTTAATTAAAATGTTCTTACAGACAGGTACAACTGTGCTCATAAGGGTCAATTAAGAAACTGACTCCCAGGGGATGCCTAAAGGGTTTCAAAACAGGAAAGGAGAAATAACAATAATTTGTTCATTAGGGCCCAGGATTGGCTTCCTCACAGGAAATACTATGTCACCTTAACCCAGTAGACAATAATTTGTAGTCAGAGTTTAAAGATCGGCACTCACCGTGCACATCCGCACTTACACGTAGGGCATATCCAGATGCTGTGGTTTGTCATTTGGAAATTGACAGTGAGCACAGATAAAATTCTGACCAAGAAGGTGGATACTGCTTGCAGAAGTGAGAATAGCATAAGGATTGTGGTTGTTACTTACAGAATTCTTTCTCAGTGAAAAATACCTGAAATGGCATCTAGCACAGGTTCCGGCTGTGTGAGTGTTAACTTTGATGGGGATGGTAATCAGGTAAACATGGGCTGCTGCAGGAGAGACCTACGGCCGTCCTGGGGAGAGGCAGTGAAGTCTTCTGGAGGGGGTAGGGCCTCAGCCTAGACCTGTAGGACAAATGGGCCGCCCCTGAAACAGGCAGGTGCGAAGGCTCTGGGCTCAGAGCGGGGCCAGTTCTCCCCGGAGCTCAGTAAGGCTGGCCCAGCCTGTGTTAGGAGTGGAAGGTGGAGAGGGTAAAGGAGACATGGTGCAGGGGAAAATACTGAGATGTGCTGGAGGGATGAAGGGGGCCAGGTCAGGAATGCGCAGATGACATCCTAAGAAATTTAGACTTGATTCTGATGGGCATTAGTCTTCGAGGCTGGAGCCAAGTGTCAGGCATCTTTGCCTTCCTAGTGCCCAATGGGCCTAGAAAAGATGGGCCTTCCCCTCTCCTGCCCACTGGCCTCCTAAAGCATTAGGTCTGAGGCTCCTGGGGTGCCTGCGGCTCAGTAAGGGGGGGCAGAGAATGGGAGACCCCCCAGGGCTGGGCTTTCCTTGGGGTCAGGCTTGTCTGGGGTGACTGTCATAGACTGGCTGATCCTGCAAGTGCCCTATGCTGCGGTGTTCGAAGGCGAGCCACTGGTCATGCGCTGCCGCGGCTGGCACGACAAGGTCGTCTCCAAGCTTCACTACTACCACGATGGTCAGGCGGTGCACTACTTCCACTCCAGCGCCAACTACACGGTGCCGCAGGCGCGCTCTAGCGACAGCGGGCGCTACCAGTGCTCCGGTACCATGCGCATCCCGGTGGAGAGCGCGCCCATGTTCTCCGCCAAGGTGGCCGTGACGGTGCAAGGTAGGGAACACCTGGGGCCCAGGAGGGAAGCAAGCCAGTGCTGGGAGATTCTGGGACAGGAACCCAGGGGACAAGGAGGGGCAGAGGTTCAAATGCCAGGCACGTGGAGGACTTGTCAGCTAGTCCACGTCCGCTTTCTCCCCTCCTCCTCCGCAGTGAAGGCACACTTCATCTGTAGCCTGCGTGGCGGCGGGCGTCCCTCCCCACGGACACCCTGGCTTCTTCCTCCGGGTGGGGACCCCACGCAGCGCGCAGCTGTGTGCGTGCACAGCCCCAGGCGGAGTGGCGGCGGCTGGGTTGGGGTCGCTGTGGGCGTGGGGCGAGGGGTCGGCTCCTGAGCGTCGCGCGACGCAGGCCCAGCGAGCCCCTTCTAGCAGGAGTTGCCGAGCCGGGGGTCCGTCGGGATGGCCCGTGAAGCGTCCGGCCTGGCTCGCCTCCTTGCAAGCTTTCGCGGAGCCTGGTTAACTCGGCCCCCCGCCCCCGGCCCGCACTTCAGGTTTTCCTCCCTCCCTCCCTGCGGGTGTCCAGCCTCCTCCCGGTCGGCAACGGGCCCTCGCGGGACACCCGATGGGGAGGGGGCCGCGGACGAGGGGACCCTGGGTTAACGGGCCCGCGCGGCCACGAGGCGCCCCTCTCCGCAGAGCTGTTCCCGGCGCCGGTGCTGCGGGTGCTGGGCGGGGAGGAGGCCCGCGGCGGGCTGGTGGTGCGCTGCCAGACGCGCCCGCACCCGCAGAAGCTTGACACGCCGCTGCAGTTCGCCTTCTACAAGTACAGTCGCGCGGTGCGCCGCTTCGACTGGGGCGCCGAGTACACCGTCCCGGAGCCCGAGGCCGACGAGCTGGCGTCGTACTGGTGCGAGGCGGCCACCGTCACACGGAGCGTGCGCAAACGCAGCCCCTGGCTGCAGCTCCCCTGGCGCGGTAAGGGCCGCCCCCACCCCGGGACGCCCCCCCCACCGGCGCGCGGCCCTGCCCCGCGCCCGCCCCGCCCATCCCCTCCGCGATTCTTCCCCGCGCCCCGTCCCCGAAGGCTGTGCGACAACGATTCCCGCCGCGCGCGGTGTCGCCTCCGCAGGTTCTGCCCTGGGCTCGGCGTCCACCACCACCCCGGCCCCGCAGGCCGCAGCCTTGGCGCCGGGCAACAAGCCGCCTTCCTTCGGGAAGCCCTCGGTGTCTAAATCGGCCCCGTCGGTCACCTCCGTCCCGAATACCACCTCGGCGGGGCTGCCGTTCCCCGCGGGCAGAGCCCCGACTGCTGGGCCCCCGGCCTGCGCTCCGCCGACGCCCTTGGATCAATCCACGCGGGCGCTGAAACCCGACGTGGGCCTTCTGCTCCGAGAAATGCATCTGCTCAAAGGCCTACTGGGCCGAGTGGCCCTGGAATTAAAGGAGCCGCAGGCCTTCCCAGAGCACAGGGAAACACTCGAGACCCCCACGTCCCGCTTTGCTGTGCGCCTCGGAGCCCCAAGGACAACTACTGCGGAGAGCTGAAGTGGGGGGAGGCATCTGCTGTGCCTGCTGTCGCCTCTCCAGGCCCATTCGTCACTGGTCTCTCCTGCTTCCCATCACGTGGAGACCTTCCAAAACCAGGCTGTGTCCCTTTGTTTTGCTGTGGTTTTTAAAGAAGCACAATGAAGTGTGGTGGCCGATGATTTCAATCTCACAGCGTATTTGAGCAGTTTGTAATCACAAGGCCTTCCCTCTGATCTCTTCCTTCACCTCACCGAATTCGGGAAGGAAGTAGAAATGTGTTATCTGTTACTTTGCGATTTGTGTTTGGAAGTAAATATAGTCATCCTTGGCTTTTCATGTCAACCCACCCACTGCATATTTCAGCAGTTTTTTAGTACCTAAGGTCATTGAGGTAACTGAGCCCTTTTGGAACATTTTAGTGGGTCAACTTACAGTTATTCATAATGAATTTAAAGTTAATTTAAAAGGCTTTCAGGTCTATTTCTGATGAGTTTCTGCCCTTACAGTCCTGGGTTCTGTTTACTTTTAGAGAGGAAAAGGTATCTGTGTGGGCCTCCCACTCTGGGTTATGAGAGTCAGAGCTCTGTTAGACTCCCCCGATGGGCCTTCTGCCCCAGTATTAGATACACAGACTCTGGTTAACAGCAGGTAGGCCAGGCTCACTTTAGCCATAAATTAAACAAGTGGTACCATTTGCATCCAGAAATCTCTTTGAAGAAAGTTTAAACAAATTCTCAAAGTTGATGAATTCTAGTTTTTAGGTTTTCACTTCCCTAAGAGCCATTCCAACGCGAACACACCCAGACACCCGTGGGCCTAGATCCATATCCCACCCTGTGTGGTGACTTTACTGTGTTTACCTGAAGGAAAAAAAGCAAGAGGCCATTTCATTCGCCGTTTCAAGGGTTTGCTCCTTTTAAGACACACTTTCATGAGCTGCCATCTGCCTATTAGAGCCACTGGATCTCTGCTGGGCTGGTGTGACTTTGCTCCCAGGTCTTGTTCTCATGAGTCCATAGCCTTCCTAAGTTAAGCTTCGCTGTTTAGGCTTAGAACTGATAACAACTCTGCCCTCCCATCCTTGATTTCTATTTGATAGCCATTCAGTCACAACCCAGTTTTTAACCTTTTCTGTCTGAATGATTAACCAGAATCACATCAACATCCTTCATCACACGCTTCTTAGTATTATTCTTTATCATGTTATTATAAAGTCACTGGTTATAACACAGGGAAAGGCAGGAAGGTACACACATAAGTCACAATGTAAAGTCATAAGTGTTCTATGAAACACTATGGGAATTCAGAGAAGGAAGCTGATCTTGAAGGAAGAGCAAGAATTCATCACGTGGAGATGTAAAAAGACTAAGCGGTAGGGCCTGTAGGCTGAGTATGCAAAGGCATGGAGACACCAACGACCCTATTGTAGAGCTGCAAAAAATTAGGAGTGGTTGGAGAATTCCGTGTATTTATGTGAGGGGAGGTGTAGTTGAGGGAGAAGGTGGCAGGAAATGAACATGGGGAAGTAGAAAGGGATCAAAACATGAAAGTCTTGTTATGTCCTTTAACCTGTTGTTATTTAGGATGGATATTTGGAAGTTTTCTTTACTCAGGGCATCAATAAGCCTTTCTGGAGGGGATGCTAATTCAAAATTTAAAAATAATAGTCAAATAAACTTATCTGGACACTTACATACTCCTGAGAAGGTATATACAAGCCCCTATGATCCAGTTTTGGGGTTCTGGTTTATGGGGGTCTTTTAGCCTCTGATTTCCAGCTCTCCAGTATAGGCTCATCTCAAGTCCCAGTACTCTCTTTGCTGCACACCTTCCCTGGCTACCACAACTCTGCTTCAGTGACCAGCCTCCTTCCTCTCTGATCTTGTTTCCCTGAGGTTGAAACATCCCTGATCTAGAAAGGAAATGGCTAGCATTAGTGCCAAGAGGCTTAGTATAATCAAAGTCATTTAAATCTCAAATCGTTAAAAAAAAAATCAGTCTCTCATTTTTTAAGAGAGCAAAAAAGTGGACTAGCTACTCACAGGAGAGCTGGGATGGCAGTATCTTCTTCACACCTTGTTGTCGGCAGTCCCAACATCCTCCTTCTGGCCCTGCCACCTACCTCCATTTAGAGCCAGAGATGTAGGTGGTCAGGAAAAACAAGAACTTATGGGTGGAGAATGAAAATCATTCATGGTTCAACTGTTTTATGTGAGTGTATGTTGGGGGTGGGGAGATTGACCTTTGTGCCCTCTAGACTCCAGTGTTTTTAAGCCCTCAGCTCTCATAGGTCATCTGCTACAATATCTGCAAATTATCTCCCAGGAAGGCCTGCACTGAGGAAATATCAGGAAATATGGCAGGCAACTGACTGGCCATGCTTCTCTGTAGGAAGAGGGGTAGGGGAGCATGTCCTCATCCAGTTTCTGTTAAAGGTCCCATCATGCATTTAGGGAAACAGAAAGCTAGCTAGCCCAGGCTGCCCGAAGAGGACCTCAGAGTTCATTCCCCAGCAGCAGGAGCGGCAGTAAAGTGCTGGAGAAGCCTGGGAAGGAAACTGCCCGTCTCTGGTTCTCCGGGCAGTTCTGTGTCTGAGACTCAGGCCTCAGACCTAAACCTGTGGGTGTCCATACCAGATGCCAGACAAGGAACCCAGATGTCCTCCACTAGAGAGCAGGAAGGTTCTATTTGGATTCCAACCTTACTTTCTTACTCTGTCCTCCCCATATCTTTGTTTCTTATCTCAACACCATGGAAAGAGATAAACTCTTGGGGTTCTACACTTAATGACTTTTTTCCTAAGAGACTGAATCAAATCCTCTAAGTTAAAGTCCAAACTCCCTATCATGGCATATAAAGCCTGTTCATTCTATACCACATCCTATACACTACTCATGTATAGTTCGTCCTATACACCCCAGCACACCAACATCTTTCATGCCTCTATGCCTTTGTATGAGTTTTTGCCTCAACCTCTATGGGGGCGCTGCAGAGACCTTGTGAGCCCAAGCTGCCACATCTGCAGAATGAGGGAAATAATAAGGGAGAGACAAACAGTTTCTTTCATCATTAGAGGTTTTAAGACAGGGGATACTAAGGTGCTTAGAAGCACAGAGGAAGGGCGCTAAGCCCAACATGAGCACTGACAAATCACTTCCCAGGGAGATGACATCTGCCAGTCCCTTCTGATGAACTATTAGGTTGTTTCTATATTTTTGCCATTTTAAATTCTGCTGCAATGAATATCCTTACGCCTATATCCTTAGGCATGTATTCGAATGTATTTCCATAGGATAAACTCCTAGAAGTCAAATTCTGGATCAAAGGGTTTGAGTCCTGTTTATTTTAATAGGTATTGTCAAATTATCCCTCAAAGAGATTGCAGGAATTTGCCCTTCTGCTGTGCATGAGAGAGCTTGTCTCTCTTACCCTACTCAAGAGAGCACATCCTCATACTTCTGTTTCTTAACTAGACCCAGAGAACCTCTTGACTTTTATTCACTGCTGAATGCCCCTGATTGGATCCTATAGCGTTACCAACCTTGTGTCACACAACGGCTCAGCACCGCAGTCCCTCTGGAGTCAAAGCCTATTTTTGTAATGCTAAGTCAGCTATCTTCTGAATTCCTTGCTAGTTGATCCACAGTGAAGTAAGGGAAATGTACTCCTCACTCCACCTCCTTGTTAAATGCATACTGTCTGCCAAGTCGAGCTCTTATTCCAAACCATCCTAGTTCTTCACCTAGTTCCAACATGTAGCTCATCTTGGCTTAGTTTATTCCCTATTCTCTATACCTGCAAAGAGAATTGGTTTCGATGCTTGACATCCTTTTCATAATAAGAAGCCTCATACAACTGTACAACCCTGATCCAGCTGACATCTGAGGCTAAAGAACTGGTACAACACACTTTTGTCTTTTTCGGTTCAAAGGAGCCAATCTCATTATAGTGATATGAGAGATGACTATTCTCCCATCTCTAAACAGGAAATGTACCCCTAATGTAGCATGTTAAGTTGTGTAAGAGCCAAGCTAATTAGTTTTGGACCTAGAGAGAGCAGAGTATAGAGGTTAAGAACGGTGGCCAGGAGCCAACAGACGGATTCAAGTGTTGCTTTTACTGTTTATTCTGAAGTTCTATTTCCTCAATTGTAAATCAGAATAATAATAGTATCTGCTTTATGGAATTGCTAGGAAGTTTAAAAGAGATGATGTAACATACCCAATACATAAGAAGCAGTAATTTATTGTTGTGACTGAATCACTGACTCCAAAATGACATTGGATGTAGGATGCACCATTAAAGAGAACTCTAAGAAACGAAAGCATAGCCAAGTGAACACATAATGTCTTTTAGGCTTAATTAGAAATGGAGGTCTTAAAAATCATAAATCATTCCCACATATACATGAAAGTGAAAATATAAGGGAAAAAAATTGGGTAAAGTTTTCCTAAGACTTTTTCACTTTCAGAGTCTGCCTTTTTTGTATCACTCTTGGACTTAGATTAATCATTGTCCATATTTTTCCACTCATAACAAATTGCCTTCTATGAAGACCATTAGTAATGTGGCATTTCTTAAAAGAAGTCATAACGAGAGTAGCAGTCACTGTTGCGAGTTAGCTTTGCAATTATCTGGAGCTAGCTTGCTCTTGACTTCTGCTTCAGGAATGTTGTTTAACATGTCTGATTCACCACCCATTCCACCGCCTCTCCCCACAACCTACTGTTTCACTCTTATCTCTAGAAATTTCTTCCAAGTTGCTATTCCCATTTTGTGACGTTCAATACTGGCACTTGGATATTCATGCTTTTGTAAGCAATGAAAACTATCACAAGACAGCAATTACAAGATGCATAGTGATTTCAGAGATGTTAAAATATAGTTTTAAAAAGATTATGTCTTAGAAATAATAGAACATGCACCCTGAAAGCAAATCTAGAAAAGCAAATTTCAAAATGTTTTGGAAAATGTTACATAGGACCCTACAGGTGGCCAGAGGCTAAAGGTAGACATCTTTTGAGATGAATTGGAGGTCCTCAGAAATCTGAAGGGAATGTAAAGACTGTTAAGTTCAACCAGGAAACCACTTCTTGAGACCTTTCTAAACGTCTCCTGCCATATGGCCATGTAGCCATGCTTGAGTTTTGGGAGGATGCAACCTCGTTACCTCCCAAGGACAGCCCATTCCACTTTGGACAGCTCTGGCAATTAGAAAGTTCTTCCTTACAGATACTGAGCAAAATGATGTTTTTATAACTTCTACTCACAGTACCTCCCGGAGTTACAGGGAACAAATCTGATTCCTGGTCCTCTTGTCAGCCCATCAGATATTTAAAGACATTCAAGGTCATGTTCAGGTTTTCTTAAAGATAGATTCTTTTTTTCAAAATGTTTTCCCCTCCCCTCTCCCCTACCCTCCCACCATGTTTTCCACTGTTCCTAATTTTGAGTTCCTTCTCCATATTAGTTTTTCTGAGTACATCTCCAGTTCCTCTGTATTTGGTTTAAAATGTGGGACCCAAAACTGACTGAAGTTCCTCAAGTGGGCAGGTCTGGGGAGGAGGCAGGAAGGCAGGGTTTTATTTTTGTTTTTTACAATTAAGCAATTGCGCTTGTGACCGGATGTTAAAAGTGATATTTCATGATAAAACACATGAAATTCTGAAGCCCAATCATCATAGGCAAAATTTACAAAGGAAATGGTTGAGGATCTGGTCCCTGACTTTTGGACTCTGAAATCATATCAAGGAGATAAAGGGGGTCAGGGTATGGAGAGGAGAGAGGATCTGCGAAGAGATGTCTTCGCCATGATATGAATCCCCAACACAATTCTTTGTTATAGCAGGGAGGTATGGGCGGCTTACTACTTCCTCCTCAAGTCTAATGAGGGAGATGCCCATGGAGCCACCCAGAGAGGTCGGAAATGTGCTCCCTGGAGGTGGGAGGCACAGGGCTGGGCCTGACTCATGCCTGAGAAAGCTAAAGTGAGCTGTGGCTGGGGGACAGAAGAGCCTGTTTGGGGATCAGCTTGCCTTGTGTGTATGTATTTGCATAGTTCATGAAAGACGGAGAGCTGGCCTGAGATTGTTTTGGGTCCTGTATGAGAAGGCCACCAGGAGGGGTTGACAAAGGTGCCAACCAGTTGGAGGGGAGGGATTCTGGGGGCTGAGGGAAGAGGTGCGGGTGAACACCTGGAAGAGAGATGCATCCCCCTTGAGTACAGGACCAGAGGAGAACAGTCCCCAAAATAAACTTCTCCAAGAGGTCCACAAAAGTATCTATGGGAGAAAGAATAGGCTTTAGTGACCTGCCCAGTTCAGAGAGCAGGAGGCTGCCTGGCCATGTAAGAACTTTCTGTTTCCATGCCAACCCTCCCTCTCTTCCCTCTTCCCCTTCTTTTGGCTTAGGTGAGAAGCAAAGGAAACAGACGCTAAGGAAGGAGGGGGTGTGGGGAGGGAAGAGGGGAGAGAGAAAGAAAAGACACCAATCAAGCTCTTTCCCATGTCAGGACCCTAGTGGGTAAGTTGGAGGACAAAGGCTTATCATTGGATTAAGACTGAAGGTCTGCTTAATAGCTAGGACTGGACATTTTAATTTATAAATTGAAACTGTGACCTAAAGTCACAATAAGACTATCAGTTACCAAGAGGAGAAGGGAAATCATGGATCATTTCAAACTTTAATGTACACATGGATCACTGAGGACTTTCCTATAAATGCTGATTGCAATTCAGTGGGTACGGGGTGCGGCCTGGGAATCTGCGTTGATGTTCCCAACTGAGGCCAGTATTGCTGGTTCTTGGGCCACGAGTTGAGTCACGAGGTGCTGGGAGCAGGGGAAGATATCCCACTGAATAAATTTTAAATGGATTATGTGCATTTTGATCACACCAGGCACTCTGCTTTCAGCATCCAAGTCGCCCACTTTATTTAATTTTTTAAACATGGCCTTATCAATGAATATAGTCTTTATCTGAAAAAAATTCATACGTAATAGAACGTTCAAGTCTATTTTCATATGCCACTCTCCCATGCACTCAGTGATTACAGAGGCAACTACTGTTTAGCAATTTGGTGTGTACCCTTCCAGCCCTGTTTAAAAAGAAGTTTCTAAGTATATTGTTATACTGATGAGGATTCTATTTGAGAGAACAGAACCCACTTGGATTAAGAAGGAATTTATTACACAGCATTTAATAGCCTACAGAATAGTAGGTATAGAAAAAGGAACAGACTCTAGTTTGAGTTTTCAGTGAAATCTCCTGTGGTAACACCCATGACAAGAAAGAAGCTGCTATTTTTGGGGCACCAGGACTGCTGCTTTCTGCTATGGTCTAAGTAATGGGTGCCCAGGGCCCTGCCTCTCCAGCACCACAGACATAGAACCTGGACACTGGCATCTCTGCTATTGCTGTTGCAGAAAAACCAAAAGCCTCCTCAGCCTGGGGTCCAGAGGCAGCAGAAACTGCACAGATACAGCCCCTGCTTCTCTGTTGCTTTGTATATATTGTCCAGCAGCCCCATTGCATAGCTGCAAGGGAATCTCCGTCCCCTTTAGCTTTCCAGGCCCTCCAGTTCAGAAAGGCGCTTGAAAGAGTAGGGAAGTGGATGTTGACCCTGCCTCCACAAATAAAGGGGTCAGTCCTAGAATTTTACTGCTATAAAGGACCTAGAGATTTAGTCCAACCTATTAATTTCAGAGATGAGGAGATGGAGACTCAGAGATGAAATGCCTTGTTAGTGATGGGGTAGAAAGAGAACTCAGATCTTCTGACGTGGAGTTCAGTGTAGCCTGGAGGATAGCCACTTTTCCAGGGATCAAGTGACATTGTCCAGCCTCATTAAGTTTATTGCCTGCAAAACCACCTGAGAGATTGTTTTCATCGAAGGTATTACTTCTTTGCCCCCAATTTATATTTGTGTAGTTCATTTTGGGAACCAAAGTGCAAACCTTATATTTGTCTCTTGAATGTTGTCTCTGCTAGCTTACTGAGACAAGTTGGATTGCAGAGTAGTCCCCTCAGCTGTAACACACACACACACACACACACGAGGTAAGCAGATCTTCCAAACCCTGATCCAAATCACTCAAAAGGAAGAAGAGTTGAATAAAACAGATTAAAGAAATTTGGGTGATGGCTCGTCTCACTAGAAATCTCTCTCTTGATTCCGTTGGCTTTTTCTCACTCTCTGGGTACAATCATGGAGCCAATTCCCAACCAACGCAGTTGCTCTAATACTCAGTGCGTATGTCTCATCCTCGTCCACAAGGCATCTTGTCCAAAAGCCTGGAGAAGTATAGATTCAGTGAGTGAGCATTCCCCCGAATCTGCCTGTTGGGTCATTCGGTCAGAAAAAGGACAGTCTGTCAGGGTAAGACTACTTCTGGTAAGCTCATGCTGGCCCCTAGTGGACACTGCTGCTTCTTTGTTTTAATGAAGGTATAATTGACATACAACATTATGTTATCTTCAGGGGTACAACCTGATTCAATATTTGTATATGCTGTAAAATGATCACCAGAGTAAGTCTAGTAAACATCAATCACCACACAGTGACAATGTTTTTCTCTGTTGATGAGAACTTTTAAGACTCTTAGCAACTTTCAAGTATGCAATAGAGCATTATTGACTCTAGACACCATGCTGACCATAGCTATTAAATATAGCTGCTGCTTTTTGTAAATGCTTACAAGCCATTCCTGCAGCAACCTGCTCTAGAATATCACTGTGGTATTTGGTAAGTAAACAACCTTACTCGTTTGATAGCCTGAAGATATGGGAGCAGATGGGACTTATCCACTCAGTGCCCCACGTGGCCCTGCAAAGGGATTCTGGGGTCCTCTGTGAAAGGGGCTATGGAAACATGAGGCCTGTGAGGGCCATGTAGGATATGAATAAATAAGTAGATGAAAAATATGGAGAGCCCTTTCCCTCCACAGGGGCTGCAACTCTGTGTGGCTGCCATTAGGGCTGGTTGTGGCTGGTGTGACAGAACACTTCTCAAGACAGTTTGGGACATCTCAAAACAAATCATCTCTTCTGTTAGACATGCTAGGCACATTTGATGAAACAATCTCAAGTGGCTTAACCTTCACCTCTCGATGCCTCCACCCTCACTGCTCTCTAGCTTCCCATCACCCTTCCAGCCTTGCCCCCTCATCTCCTTCACCCGTGGCAAAGACCTAGGGCACATGCCACCTTCTCAGAGAATTTTGTCCAGTTTCCTCCAGCCGATATGAATTTTTTTTTTTTTGTCTGAGCCCCATGCATTTTGTTTGTGCTGTCAGTTTAAACCTGATCTGTGTATCTGTACCCTGCCTACGTAGTGGAAACTTGACTTTAAACTCTTTACCTTATTCTGTGCTATATCCCCCGTGCTGAGCAAGAACTGAGAAACTGAGATAAAATCAAGGTGGGGGAGTTGTTAAGTCATTTTTTAAAACTTTTATCATTTTGGGACCATATAAAAGTGCCTCTATCGAACATCCGCATCTAATTTTTTTTCTCTTAGTTTGGACAGTTTCCTTCCGCCAACTTGAATGCGTATAAATGGCCCATTCTATTTTCAATTCTAATGGCTGGGGTCAAGTAAGTTACTGGAAGGAGTGGGTTAAGAAACACTTACTGGAAGAGGAGTAATAATGAATATGAAACACTTAGAAGAGTGCATATTTGGTGGTAAGGAGGGGCAAGGAACAGCTTTTCAAAGGACTTAGAAATATTCTGTGGACTGACCAAAGTTTATAGGATTTCTGGTTTTTATAGTTTAATATCCTTTAGGGAATGTTTGAGCAGCTGTTATTAGCCTTGTCTTTTTTGGATGGAGACCCGGAAACTCAGAGGGCCTTTAGTGGGCCAAGCCATACATGACAGAACCAAACCTTAAGTCTAGGACTTGGTAGAGAAGTTCAGAGGTCTTTCCACTACAACACCCTGGACTAAGTTTAGGCAGCAAAAGAGGTCCAAAGGTTGTGACATCGGGAGGAACTATAGCCATTCCCTGAATTTTGTGTGTCTAAGGAAGAAAGGAGAGAGAGGAGGTCTTTAAAAAGCAACCCCCTGATGCGGAATAGGGAACATCTCCTCTGCTCCACTCATCTGACTTTTTGTTTACCAGTTTCTCCTTGAGTCAGAAAGGAACCAAGAATGGGTCCTGCCCCACTGTTTCTCGGAAGGACAACCGCACGCTGTGATGAGTTTGCAAACATTGGGGAGGGCGGCTGGGCATAAGGCGGGTGGCGGGGGAGATGTTGGGTCAGGTGGCCAAGTTGTCCCTACACAATGAGGGTGCTCCCATTCCGTTCAGTCGTCTCTGGTCCCTGCGTTTGTGGAGCTCCAGTTGCTTCCTCAGGATCTTGACTGTGGGTACCCTCCTAGGGAAGGATGACACATCTCTATAAGGCACTGATTGTGAATTAACAAGGGAACTTGGGGACGTGGTTATAGCAGTGTAGGTGGTTAGGATCCATTTTCTCCTAATTCTCATTACCATTGAATTCTTGGACTGGTGATGCTCGGGGATTCATCTCTGTTCAACACTTCCTCAGCCCAAGCCATCTACAGCCATTTCTCCCTCTCCACAGCTCAGCCTCTCTTGCTCTGCATTCCCTCTGAGTGGCTTCTGGTGCAGTGGTTCAGAGGAGTTTCTTTCTCCCACTGATAAGACATGTTGATAAGTTAATTCTTATTAGGACTCTGCTAAATCACTTCTATTATGCAGAGGAAGAAACTGAGACTCAAAGGAATCATAGAAACTTCTAAAGGCACATGATTACATATCGGTAGGTAGCAGGGCCAGATGCAGCTTGGGATGCAGACCTAGGTGACCTCTGGTTTCAGACTGTGAAAGGACTGCCAGATACAAACTCATCACTTGCTAGGTATCTACCTTCTACCCATGAGCACAGACAAAATAAGAGAATTCTCCTTTTATTATTCACTTATATTTTTGTTCAACGTTTTTATTTGGAGGCCTCAAAATACATTTCATGTATACCTTCATAATTATCCTAAGAACATAATTGACAAACATTTACTGGTAACTCATGCAGGGGATAGAAAGAGGAACTTGTCTTTGGGCCATGATGGGGAGGCGATGGGGCAGAAAAGGGGAAATTTCCCTGCTCATGGCTTAGCACATATATGCACTTACAGCAAATATTTTTAAAGATGAAAATGATAAAACACACATGTGACTATGGCCAAGACTTTCTGAGAAACAACCAAAAAGTGGGAAGACTAGGTAATATGTATTCTCATGTGATCCCGCCATGTTACATAAAATGTCGTCTTCTTACAATGCAAGCCATCACATACTTGATGATCTCTTGGCAATTATAAGGATTTTTGCTGAATCAATATTTACCAAGGTTGCAGGTTTGTTGCTGATAAAACGAACAGATGAATTGTGCCTTGTGTTTATGTGTCAGGGGTGGGCCACCAATCCTAGGACAGAGGGCCTCTTCTCTCCTTGACAGGAAGAAACCCAGCTCCAGCTCTAATGACATTTCCTTCGTAGGCCTATCTCTGATTTTCTTACAGGTGGCAGGATTCATTTTTTCCCTATTTCAAGGGTCGTGCAGAAAATACATCTTGCCAAAGAGCAAATGGTGCCACCTAGTGGTGAAATATATGCAGAAACTGGTAAACACGTCAGAATTGAGACATTTTTATTCATCCAATTATAAATATTTACTGGGTCCAGCTCTGTGGGTATTCAGTACAATTCAGATATGTCTCCTATACCCATCCTTGAAGGGGCTTATTGTTGTTCTAGGGTGTTGAGAAAGAAAAATTCACTTCCAACAGAAAACTAATAAAGCTGAGGAAATATTCAGGATACCTTAATAAAATGTCCAGATGAACCCTTGTTTTTTCCCCTTTTGTCCATAATGTAAATATATATAATTTTTAACAGTGAATAATTTTAATAATACTGGTTGAAAAAAAGCTACATAGAAAGAAGTGTATAAAGCCTATCATGTAAATCTCTCTCAAGCCAGCTTCCAGAAATAACTACTGTTAACAATTTGATATTTATCTTTCAATGTTTTTCATATATATATATGTACATATATATAATGGCTCAGACACGCCTTCTATTTGCAAACAAACTTAAAAAATCTTTACAGTATAGCTAACATTGACCACTTCCTTTATTATCCTTTAAAATAGTTGCACAGTATTTTGCTGAGTGCATAAAATCATTTATTTAACCAATCCATTACTTGTAATTATTCAGATGGTTCTGGTTTTTCACTATTCTAGGGTCACCAAGACCACCCTCGGGCTCCTTCACAGATGGGTTCACAGAGCTCAGAAGAGCTGTTGCACAAAGTTAAGACTTATTATAGCAAAAGGATGCAGATTAAAATCAGCAAAGGGAAAAGGCACAAGGGCAAAGTTCCGGAGGAACCGGGTGCAAGCTTCCAGGTATTCCTTCTTAGTGGAGTCACATGGCGTGTGCTTAATTCTCCCAGTAACGGTGGATGACGACAAGTGCAAACCATTGCCAAACAGGAAGGTCACGCATGCTTGGTGTCCAGGGATTTTTGTGGGGGCCAGGCACATAGGCATGCTGCAACTGCATGATTGACCTTAACTATTCAGTCTCCAGACTCCCAGAGGTCAAACTGAGGCAGCACAGGCAAAGGGCTCAGGCATTCAGAAATACTTTTATCAGGTAGGATGTTCCCAGGGCTCAGAGATTATCTGCCAGGAGCTTCCTCCTGAAGACAGACTTTTCTTGGGAATGTGAAGAGCTTGAGCAACCAGGGCTTATGGAGTTAACCCTTTACTGCACAGAAGCCTTTTATATTTATGACATGAACACTGTTGAGGCTGACCCGGCCCTGGCTACCTGATCCCACAGGTTAGCTTCCACATCTACTCTGCACTCTCCTCAGGCAAATTTACCTCAAACTGGCTGTTCTTCTGTCCTCACACTCAGCCTATGAACTGGATTCTTCACCCAGAAAATGAAAACCACTGGAACAGAATGCCTTTAACTTCTTGCCACTAAAACCACTGAGCCTCCTTGCATCCCCACTCATTCTTTCTTTCCTTTCCCTTGGTTACCAGGAGAAAGGGTAATCCTCCATATTTCAGTGTACAAATCTTTTACCTTCTTGGATAAATTTATTCCTAAGTTATTGTTTCTGATGCTTATGTAAGCGGGATTGTTTCATTTCTTTGTCAGATAGTTTGTTGTCGGTAAAACATAGAAATGCAACTGATTTCTGTATGCTGTTTTTGTATCCTGTAATTTTATGGAATTTGTCAATTAGTTCTAACAGGTTTTTTGTTAGCACCTTTAGGATTTTCTGTATATAAGATTATATATCTGCAAACAAGGCAGTTTTACTTCTTCCTTTCTGATTTGGATGCCTTTTATTTGTTTTTCTTGCCTGATTGCTCTGGCTAGGACTTTCAGTACTGTGTTGAATAGGAGTGATGAGTGGGCATTTTTGCCTTATCCCTGATAATAGAGGAAAAATTTTCACCATTTCACTATGGAGTATGTTAGCTGTGGGCCTCTCTTTATGATGTTGAGGGACATCCCTTCCATACCCAGTTGCTGAGAGATTTTTCATGAAAGGATGCTGTGAATGTGATGTTTCATATTTATTGATTTGCAGATGTTGAACCATCCCTGCATCCCAGAGACAAATCCCTCTTGATCATGGTGTACAATCCTTTAATGTGTTGTTGAATTTGGTTTGCTAATATTTTGTTGAGAATTTTTGCTTCTATATTCAACAGGATATTGCCTTGTAGGTTTTTTTTTTAAGTCTTGTAGTGCCCTTATTTGGCTTTGGTATCAGTGTAATGCTGGCCTTATAAGTGGGTTTGGAGTGTGTCTTCCTTTTTTATTTTTTGGAAGAGTTTGAGAAGGGTTGGTGTTGTTTTCTTTAAATGTTTGGTAGAATTCACCAGTGACACCATCCACTGGGATTTTTTCCTTTTTTGGAAGACTTCTTATTACTGACTTAATCTCTTTATTTGTTATTGCTCTGTTTAGATTTTCTATTTCTGCATGATTCAGTTTTGGTAGCTATATGCTTCCTGGAATTTACCTCTTTTTTCTAGGTTATCCAATTTGTTGGCATGTAATTGTTCATAATAGTTTCACATGACCCTTTATATTTCTGTGGTATCAGTAGTAATGTCTTCTCTTTTATTTCTGATTTTCTTATTTTGACTCTTCTCTTTTTTTCTTAGTTTAGCTAAAGTTTTGTTAGTTTTATCATTTCAGAAAAATGGCTTTTAGTTTATCTTTTCTATTGTTTTTCTGGTCTCTATTTCAATTATTTCTGCTCTGCTCTCTGTTATTTTTTTCTTCTGCTAACTCTGGTCTTGGTTCTCCTTTTTCTAGTTCCTTCAGGGATAAAGTTAGGTTACTTACTTCCAATCTTTCTTGTTTCTTAATACAGGCATTTATTATTATAAATATCCCTCTTGAATTGCTTTTGAAGCATACCATAGGTTTCAATATGTTGTGCTTCCATTTTCATTTGTTTCAAAATATTTCTTGATTTCCCTTCAGATCTCTTCTTCGACCCACTGGTTGTTCTGCAGTGTGTTGTTTAATTTCCACATATTTGCCAATTTCCCACCTTTTCTACTGTTTCTGATTTTTAGTTTCATACCATTTTGGTCAGAGAAGATCCTTGGTATGATTTCAGTCTTTTCAAATTTGCTAAGACTTGTTTTGTGACCTATAACAGTATCCATCCTAGAGGATGTTTTGTGCATGCTTGGAAGAATGTGTATTCTGTTGCAGTTGGATGGAATGTTTTGTGTATATCTGTTTAGTCAATCTGGTCTAAAGTATGGTTCGATTTCAACGTTCTTCATTGATTTTTCTTTGTGGATGCTCTATTGTTGAAAGTGGGGCATTGAAATCCCCTACTATTATTGTCATTATTTATTTCTCCCTTCAGATCTTAGTATTTTATATATTTAGGTGCTGATTTTGCATATATATATTTAATATTGTTATATATTCTTGATGAATTGACTACCTTATGACTATATAATGACTGTCTTTGTCTCTTTACCATTCTTGGCTTAAAGTCTATTTTGTCTGGTATACCGATAGCTACCCCTACTCTCTTTTGGTTTCCATTTGCATGGGATATCCTCTTCCACTTCTTCACTTTGAGGCTGTATGTGTCCTTAAAGCTGCAGTGAGCTGCTGGTAGGCAGCATATAGTTGGGTCTTGTTTTTTTTTTTAATCAATCCAGCCATTCTATGCCTTTTAATTGGAGAATTCATTCCATTTACAATTCAAGTGATTATTGATAGATAAGGACTTACTAATGCCATCTTATTGTTTTCTGACTGTTTTGTAGTTCCTTGTTCCTTTCTTCCTCTCTTTCTTCCTTCCTTTGTGAACTGATGATTTTCCGTAGTGGTATGCTTTGATTCTCTTTATCTCATGTGAACCTACTGTGGGCTTTTGTTTTGTGGTTACCACGAGGCTTACATAAAGCATCTTATAATACATACAACAATCCATTTTACACTGATAATTTCAATCACATACAGAAACTCTACATGTTAGTCCCCTCCCCTTTTTGTTTTTGATGCCACAATTTGCCTCTTTATATAGTTTATTCATTAATAAATTACTATAGTTATAGTAATTTTTAATTCTTTTGTCCTTTATTCTTTATGCTAGTGTTAAATGGTTAACACACCACTCTATTACCATATTATTCAGAATTTGGCTATATAGTTCCCTTCACCAGTGTGTTGTATATTTTCATGTATATCAGCATTCTTTTGTTTCAGCTTGAAGAACTTCTTTCATCGTTTCTTGTAAGGCAGGTCTCATGGTGATTAATTCCTTCAGATTTTGTTTGTCTGGGGACGTCTTTACCTCTCCTTCATTTCTGAAGGATAACTGACAGATAGAGTACTCTTAGTTGGCAGGGTTGTTTCCAGCCCTTTGAATATATTACCCTACTCTTTCCTGGCCAATAAGGTTTTTGCTGAGAAATCCACTGATAACCTTATGGAGGTTCATTATAACTTAATAGCTTCTTTTGGTCCTTTTAATAGTCTCTCTTCGTCTTTGTTTTTTGGCAGTTTTATTACAAGTCCTGGAGAGGATCTCTTTAAGCTGAGTTCGTTCGGTGACCTGTGAGCTTCATGACCTTGACTAAATCTCTCCCCAGACTTGGGAAGCTTTCTTTCTCTTTCTTTCTTTCCTTCCTTCCTTCCTTCCTTTTTCTTCTTTCTTTTTCTTTCTTTCTTTCCTTTCTTTCTTTCTCTCTCTCTCTCTCTCTTTTCTTTCTTTTCTTTTCCTTTCCTCTCTTTCTCTTTTTTCTTTCTTTCTTTTCTTTTCCTTTTCTCTCTCTCTCTCTTCTTTCTTTTTCTTTCCTTCCTCCCTCCCTCCCTCCCTCCCTCCCTCCCTTCCTTCCTTCCTCCCTTCTTTCCTTTCTTTCTTTCCTTCCTTCCTTTCTTTCTTTCTTAATTAAAGTATCACTGGTGCACAATGTTATGAACGTTTGACATGTACAACCTTGTGGTTTCAACATTCACACACGTTATCAAGTACTCACACACACCCCCACCCCAGCCCCCACTGCACTCACTGTCCATCAGCGTAGTAAGATGCTGTAGAGTCATGACTTGTCTTCTCTGGGCTGTACTGCCTTCCCCGTGACCTACCTATTGTGAGTGCCAACTATAGTGCCCCTTACCTCCCTCTCCCTCCCCACCTACCCTTCCACACCCCTCCTCTTTGGTAACTGCTGGTCCCTTCGTGGAGTCTGTGAGTTGGCTGCTGTTTTGTTCCTTCAGTTTTGCTTTGTTGTTATACTCCACAGATGAGTGGAATCATTTGGTACTTGTCTTTCTCCACCTTCAGCCATTATTTCTTGAAATAAGTTTTCTGCCCTGTTCTCCCTTTATTCTCCTTCTGGAACACGAATAACTTGCAAATTATTTCTTTTGACGGTATCCCATAGATCACATATGCTTATTTCACTCTTTTTCCTTTGTTCTTCTCTGGCTGGATAATTTCAAAATTCCTGTCTTCTAACATACAGATTATTTTGTCTGCTTTATCCATTCTGCCGCCAGAGCTATATATTGCATTTTTAAAAATTTCATAAAATGTGTTCTTCAGCTCCAGATTTTTGATTGATTCTTCCTTATAATTTCTCTTTGGTACACTTCTCATTTTGTTCGTGCATTGATTTCTTGATTTTTTTAAATTGCCTTTATTGAGTTTCCCTAAACAGCTACTTTTGAATTCTTTTTCTGGCAAATCACAGATCTCCATGTCTTTTGGGATCAGTTAGTGGAAGTTTATGATCCTTGGGTGGTGCCATGTCTCCTTGATTTGTGTTCCTTGAAATTTTGCGTTGCTATCTTCACATTTGAAGTAGCCGTCTTCTCCTGCAGGCTTTACGAACTGCCTCTGGGAGAGAAACACCTTCTTTTGGAGATTCTGAGGCTTTGTCAGACCCATGCTTCTTGTTCCCTCTTGTGGCAGATTTCTTAAGCTTGTATGCTTTCTCTTGATTTGATGGCCTCCCTTTGTTTTCCCAAAGGTGGTTCTTTTCACGGTTGAGAAAAAAACCCCAACGTGTTATAAAGTACAGGTGGGTTTGAGGTGGTCTTTGGCTGGAGGGCACTGGCATACCAAAACATGGGATTAATGTCTTCAAAATACATAGAGCAGCAGGCACCCGTAAGAAAAGGATTCACATACCAATTTTAAAAAAGAGGAAAAAATCATGAAAAGAAAACAAATGGCTTCATAAGCACTGAGAAAATATTTTACTTCAAGTGCATAAAACGACGCTGCTGATTCATTTCGTGGGACCATCATTTCATAATTGAGCCCAGCTGCTCCTGTTGCTTCTTTCCAGAAAGTCTCAACACTTAACGACCTGGGAAACTCTCTACCTGGGAAAGCTTATGTTTTACCACCAAATTAGGAGACGGGGGACCAGACACGGGTCGAAATGCTCCGCCTCATTAGCGTAACATCTCCCCTGCCAGAAACTTCCTGCGGTTCACGTGGTCCTCCGAGGGCGCCGCTGTGCTCCTCCCGCCGGCCGGTCCCTGAGGAAGGACGTTCTAGCCGGCCGCCTACTCTACGGTGGGACCCGGGGCCAGCCGGGCCCTGGGCGCCGCCATGTTGGAAGCTGAGGGTGGGAGTCATGGGTGCGAGAGCCCCGGGCGCTGCCAGAGCCGGGCGAGCTCCGCTGGGCAGATGCTGGAAGTGCGCCCGGGGCTGTACCTGGGCGGAGCGGCGGCTGTGGCGGAGCCGGACCGCCTGAGGAAGACGGGCATCACGGCGGTGCTGACGGTGGACTCAGAGGAGCCCGACTTCAAGGCGGCAGTTGGGGTCGAGGGTCTACGGAGCCTTTTCGTGCCGGCGCTGGACAATGCCGAGACTGACTTGCTCAGCCGGCTGGACGGGTGCGTGGCCTTCATCGGCCAGGCCCGCGCCGAGGGCCGTGCGGTGCTGGTGCACTGGTGAGTGGCCCGGACCGTGGGGAGAGCGGCCCCGCCTTGCTCCCAGGCCCCCAGGAAGGGACACAGGGGCTGTCGGACCACTGGAACCTCCGTGAACTTCCCGCGGTGGGCGCGCGTCCGAGAGACGGAGGAGCGGGCCGGAGGCGCGGGCCCCTGCTGGCGCGCAGGCTTTCATCCCTTCTTGTTTTGGTGGCTCATTCTGCAGCCCCCTGAATTGTTGTTTTGGTTTTTTTTTTTTTGGAGTGGGGGGAATCATCAGATAAATGACAAAGGCCCTGCATCTAAAGATCATGAAGTTCTTCAGAATAAACCAGACACATACCCATTACAGTCAGACACAGACGGTAGTGCAGACAGCGATGCAACTCGTATACTAAGAGAGATTAAGGTTATTCTAACTGCAGAGGAAGAGCAGATTGTTTTCATTGGTTTTTGGGGGCAGGAAGTGGTTTATAAAGGGGGAATTGGGAAGAGAAAATCAGGATATGAAGGATCCCTAAGCCATGCCCAAGGGAAAGATGGATTAAATTGTATCGGCGACAAGGAGATTTAAAATATCTTGATAGGTTTTGAGCGTAAGAGCCCTTTTTGACTGAATTGGCTTAAGTTTATTGCCAGTACTTTTATTGTGTGCCAGCGCTTTTTCTAAATATTTTCATAGAGGAATCGGAGGTAGAGGTACGTAAAAGGGAAAGAAGTATGGGAACAGATCTCCAGGGCCCTTAATGCCAAGAGCAAAGGAGTTTGGATTTGCTCCGAAGCCATTATTTAAAATTTTAAAAATGAGTGTAATTATTTTTGAATACTTATTACACTCACATGGTTCAGAATTCAAAATGAATAAGGAAATAAAGGAATAGTTCTTTCGGTAATATTTCAGAGGTAAAAGATTTGTGTAGAAGCAGACATGAAGTGGACCTAAACTTTACCGTGAATAGTGGGCTGTTTTTTTTTTTAATTGTTCCTATTTGCTATTTTATTTTAAAGGTCTCTTTTTCAGTCATGCAGGAGTCAGTCGAAGTGTGGCTATAATAACTGCTTTTATGATGAAGACTGACCAACTTACCTTTGAAAAGGCCTATGAAAACCTCCAGACTATCAAGCCAGAGGCTAAGTGAGTTCTTTGTTAAAGTAGTAATTCTGCTTTTGTGATGTGATTTTATTTATATATTTTACTTATATTTGTTTGCTCTTACAGGATGAATGAGGGGTTTGAGTGGCAACTGAAATTATACCAGGCAATGGGATATGAAGTAGATACCTCTAGTGCAATTTATAAGCAATATCGTTTACAAAAGGTTACAGAAAAGTATCCAGGTAAGTAATAATTGCTAGTATGTATTGGGCCCTTTCTGGATACTCTTTACTCTGATGCTAAACACTTCAGGTGCATTATCTCACTTTGCCAGCAATCCCTTGAGATGCCTACTATTATTTCCGTTTGAAACTGGTTTAGCAAGAAAGAACTTATTCAAGGTCACATGGTGTGTAAGTGGCAGGCTGGGATTTAAACTCTGGCAGTCTTTGCCCAGAACCCAAGGCCTTGTTCACAATGCTTTCCTACCTCATCCTGATTTTTTTTTTTAACAGAAATTTTTTTTTTTAATTTCTGAGGTTAGCACTTGTTGCCTCAATTTTGTCTGAAATTGCAGTTAATTTTGACAAATGGATACATTTTTATTATGTCGTGTAGAATTGCAGAACTTACCTCAAGAACTCTTCGCTGTTGACCCAACCACGCTTTCACAAGGATTGAAAGATGAGGTTCTCTACAAATGTAGGAAGTGCAGGTAAAACATTTTGTATCCTCTGGAGATTGTATCTTGTCTTAGTAGCTAGGAAGTATTAAAAGTTTGTTTCTTAAATTCTGTAGGAAGAATTTGTTTAATGGAATAACAGAAATTTCATACATAAATCTGCTTTCAAGAAGAAAAAAACTTCTTAAAAGTAAAAGTAACCAGGTTATTTGTAGAGGTTATGAAAAATTAAATTAGCGTAAGCAATGTCATTTTATTCTGTAAGAATGACTGCACATTTCCACTGTATTTCAGCCTTTTGGAAGTCATTAATGTTTTTGTTTGTTTGGGGATTACAGGAGGTCTTTATTTCGAAGTTCTAGCATTTTGGATCATGATGAAGGAAGTGGTCCTATAGCTTTTGCCCACAGAAGAATGATACCATCTTTCATGCTTACCACAGGAAGTCAGGCTCAATGTACATCTTATTTCATTGAACCTGTACAGTGGATGGAATCTACTTTGTTGGGAGTAATGGATGGACAGGTGAGAATCCATTTTATTTTCTACAGTTTCATCATATCATGTATGTTTCATTCCTTCTTGCCTTTTAAACCATATTTTAACTACTGTTGCACTCCATCTTAACTGATTTTTTTCTGAAGATTGTATCTTTCCAGTGTAGATAATCTATCAAAAAATAATTATTTAAATAAAACTCCACTGATGTAAAACAGTAACCCACTTTTGGTTGAGAGCTTTTTTTTAGAAAATAACATCACTTAGTTAGGATTTATTTCAAGACCTGAAGACATTCAAACTAAGAAAAAATGATACTGCAATTTGTAATATTTAATACAAAACTTAAAATTTTTGTAGACACTATTAATAAGCCCCTAAACCTCATACTGTATGGTTTTTTAGAGTGATGGCTATTTAACAAAATGTCCAGGTGACAATATCAAAGAATTTTCACATTCTTATTGAGGACATAATTTGAGAGCTATTGATCTTAAGGCTTTTATTTGTATTTTTCAAATAAAAGACTAACGTAAGTGGATTAGAATATATTTAACAAAACTTGAACTTTGTAGCAAGTAAGACAAATCAAGGGTTTTAAAATTAGATCTAAAATTTCTTTCTTCTGCTGCTTTTTCTCTTTTGGGTCCATGAATTTCTTTTTTCCTGGTTTTTCAGTTTAGTATGTTTACAATCTTTTTCATTTCCTGTTAATGCTAACAAATACAGATCATACGAACTCCTATGATAGCCACATTCTTCCTTCAGGTTTACTTGATATTAATCTAAAGATACTCTTCATCTAAGATATAGTTAATCTTAATGATTTTAAAGTTTGTATGGTTTGTACAAAAGTTTGTGTAAGTTTCTATATTGAATGTTTTATGAAACTCTTCCAAAATATAGCATCTGAAGAATGCAATAACTTTATACAATAAGTAGAGCAGATATATTCAAATTTTATATGGGAGGAAACTTAATTTACATTAGTTAGTGTCTAGAAAGAGGTACCCTATTTTCAGATCTTTGTTTTCAGATGATGCTGGTTTACCGAGATACAATTCACTTACTGTATAATTCACTCATTTAAAGTATATAGTTCAGTGGCTTTTAGTATATGGAGTTTTTTGCAACATCACCATTTTCATGACCCTGAGGAAACCATGTGCCCACCTCCCATTCCTGATCGTATTTGCAGCAGTAGTGTTAATTTTGGTGACGTCCATTTTAACTGTTTTTTCTTTTGTGGCTTGTGCTTTTGGTGTGCTGTTTTCATTTAACCTGGAAAACACAGTATAAGGGCACTTTTGTGGATCACTCTAGATCACATTTGTGCATACTTCCTTGTACACTTATTTGAATTTTCCTATAGAATATATTCCTGAAAGGGGAATTTCTGGCTTGAAGAGCATGTACATTTTAAATAGTACTTTATATACAAACTATTTATTTATACAAATTAAATATACCAATATTCCAGCCTGACATTAAAAATGCCCAGAGAGGTTTGCTTTTCATTAATATTGAGTGCGTGTAACTCAGCTCCCTATACCCTTGGCATAATGGATATTGTAAAATTGGTAAAGTTTTGTGAATCTGTGAAGTGAAAAATATTCATCCTAAAGTATTTTAATTTGAATTTGCATGACTACTACTGAGGACCAGCATCTTTGTATACTTAATCAGTCACTTATAGTTTCTTTTTCTGTAAATTTCCTTTACATCCTGGGCCCATTTTTCTGTGGGGTTTGTCTTTTACTGATATGTAGGCACACTTTATACAGTCTAGATGTTAATGATTCATCTAATATATTGTAAATATTTTCTTCAGTTTGTTACTTTATCACCCTTGTATATTTTGACATTAAGATTTAAGATACTTCAGTATCTGAGTTTTATCTGGTTTCTGAGTTTTATGTCCACACTTTGTATACTTTAAGATTAAAAATAAAAATCCCTAACTCAAACCATGCACAAATTAAAGAGCTAAATGTAAAAATTAATGCTATAAATACATTAGAATAAAATGCAATAATTTGTTAAGCTTTTTGGGATTTATCTATTTTACTGGAGTAAGAGTTTGTTTGTTTATTTTTCAGTGGCTTGGAATCTGAGACCTAACTTATATGCTGTCAGTATTAGTTAGTAATAGAATATGAGAATACTAAACATGCTTTCCTGTTCTTTAACCATGATGATTTTAGTTTGAAATCTTAAGTTGCAGGCTGATTTAAAATGCAGCACATATGCCACATCCATGAAACCTTTGTTTTGTGTCTCAAGTTTTACATTTCTCTCCTCATGCTGAGATTAATCTGATCATTCTCTAAACTCCCAGGGCACCACATGCTTCTTACACAATTACTGTGGTGTGTCATCTATTACAATAAATTGCCATTGCATTTCATCTCACTAATTATATCAGAAACTCCTTAAAGGTAGGAACATGTCTTACCTGTTTTTATATCCTGTGTTATCAAAGATAATTATTTGTTTTTTATAAAAGTGAATGAGTGAAGTAACCAGTTGTTTTATTTCAGCTTCTTTGCCCCAAATGCAATGCCAAGTTGGGTTCTTTCAATTGGTATGGTGAACAGTGCTCATGCGGTAGATGGATAACACCTGCTTTTCAAATACATAAGAATAGAGTGGATGAAATGAAAATGCTGCCAGTTTTGGGATCACAAGCAAGAAAAATATGAACTTGTGACGTTTAATAGCTGGGAAAGAAACAAGCTGATGGTATGCGCTACCCTCTTACTGTCTGTCATTCACTGGCAGATTGTCTAGCTTTTAGCCATCAACATTTCATTAAAAATGTGTGAAGATGAAAATCATTTGATGTGATTTATAAATTGTGCTTTGTTAGTTGCTTACACTATTTAAGTAGAATATTTTATATGGAAATCAAAAATTTTAATCATGTAAATTGTACTTTGATACTAAAATCTTCTGTAACCCAGATACTTATTTTATTTCATATAATTTAAGGTTAGAATGTTGGTTATGTGATCATAAGGTCTGGATGGACAGAATTATATACCAAAATTGCAAACAATCATGTTTAAATAGATATTCTTTAATTTCTGGAAATGTAAAGCAGATTTGTTTGGACGTATTTTGAAATTTATTTCTCTTTATCTCTTTTAAGGGACATGAGTAAATCAATGTATGTCTGGATTTCTCTTGTAAATGTAGAAGGAAAGGTCACTAGTAAAACAGTGATTAAAATGTGGTTTTCCTATTACTGTTCAAGAATCCCAGTTATCGAAATTTTTAGAAAAGCATATTCAAGATACCCTTGGAAGTAAAGTACTTAAAGAAATGTATTAATGTTGGGTGCGTTTCTAATGAAAAAGAAAATAAATGTGGAGTAACTACATACCAATTACTCTTTTAGCCTGATACGTTAAGAGTATTTGAAAAGGTAGTATGTTCAGATTCTCTGGAAACTGAAATTAATTTTACTCACTACTAATAGAATTGGATCTAATTAGATATTTGAACATTTACATGAATCACAATTAGCTAATACAGAGAAATATACTCCCTATTCCTAAGACATTTTGCATATCTATGCATGTATATGTATATAAACACCAAAGTGGGAGTTATTTTAAATGCAAAAAAAAAGTGAAAATGATCTTAAAAAATGCATAGTTTAATTTTTTGAAATGTGTGGAAGTGTTATACATTATACCTGAGAATATCTTAATTTAGGGCCTGAAGTCTTTGGTAACTTTCATGTAATATTTTTCCTTATGAGTGAAAAAATTTCTCCATTTCTGTTTTAGCTTTCACAATATCTGCTTACTTTGTTTTATAATAATGCACTCTAGAAAGCTTTTTATAAACAATTAGTTTGAACCATATGAAATTGCTCCTTGTAGGTGAAAAGTAGTTGAATAGCAGCAGTTTCATGTGGCTTAAGTTAATACCTGCTCATTACACAGTGTAGCATCCAGCACTGAGAAGAGTATGTAGATTTTATTTGAACTTATAATTGTCAATTCAGTAAATATCTACTGAGCACCTGTTATGTGCACAATTTTAGATGATATAGTGAACAAACTAGATAAAAATCCCTGCCTTCTTACAATTAATATTCTAGCCAAGACATACCTTTTTTGAAAGAGAGTTTGTATTCGCTAGTGAGGAATGAGTTTGGGAAACTTGACTTTTTTCTAGGTGAAATTTGAAATTTTGTGAAACATCCACTAAGCAAAATTTTCTGATTTAAGTCTCAATGTTATACTTTTGGGCTAGATAGAAAATCCATTATGCCGTTGTTCTCAAACAATCAGAACCCATTCCTTTTCATATTTAAGAATAGCAACTTAGAACATTTGGGTTTACACATTTGTTGAAAATAGCAATATTAACTTTATTTCAGAGGCAGTGTGATGCAGTGCTGAAGTAGAATTCAGAGAGTGGGCTCTAGTAATTCTGGCTCCATTGATGTGCATCTTTCTGGAGTAAGCAGGTCTTTTGAAAATTGAGGGTCAGATTTCTCCTTTGCAAAATGGGATTAACACATGCTCTGTGCTCCTGACAAGGTTGTTTTAAAGATTCTTTACATTAGCCTTAATTCTTTCTTATATAAAATAGTATCTCCATCTGGGTTCTTGGAGGATTTTTGTGGGATTAACACATGCTCTGTGCTCCTGACAAGGTTGTTTTAAAGATTCTTTACATTAGCCTTAATTCTTTCTTATATAAAATAGTATCTCCATCTGGGTTCTTAGAGGATTTTTGTGGTATAATACAGGTAAAGAACTTAATATAGTGCCTAGCTGGTAGCATTCAACATTTATCCTTAAAATAGCTGCAATTTACTGAGAATTTACCATGTGCCAGTCCCTATGCTAGGCATTCAATATGTATTATCTAATTTAATCTTCCCAACAACCCTATGAGATAGATCATATTATTCCCATTTTATAGGAAAATTGAGGCTGAGAAAGATCAAGTCACTTGGTCTAAATTGCATTGCTAGCAAATGGTTGAACCTAGATTAGAACCAAGATTTGGTTTATTCCAAAATCTGAGCTTTTAATGTCTATATCCTAAAGTTTGGGTTTATTGTTCAAGGTGATATGTATCTTAAAGATGTTACACTGAAAATGTTAATCAGATTGTAAAATCTAATAGTACTGATGAAATACAGTTTCAAACCCAAGTTGTAAGTTAGATAGCCCACCAATATTTACAGAGTTCTGACAAGAGTACAGATTGAGGCCCATATACTATTTGCCTTAATATTTAAAAATCAAGCTACCAAACTATTAAATGTTTTATTCTCATATCTTGACAAATATACCCTCATAATGACCTGGAAGACAAAGATTTGGATTTACAGTTCCCTGAGTTTATGGAGTTCTATGATGGCAATGTGAGGAGAGTTGACCCACAGACTGCCTCCTTTCCGCGCCCCTGATTGCATATGTATATGTGAACTCCCCAACTCACATTTCTAAATCCTGTCTACACCCCTGGCATACACCATTGGCACAATTCACCCTTAGGAAGTCAGAGGCCTGAGCAAGCCTTTGAAGCGTGTTGGGGGCTATTTGGGTATGTCTAAAAGGGCCGTGTGTTCTGGATGGGCGCATCACCTTGGCACCACGGATTCTTGCCCTGTGGGCAGAGACACTGCCAAATGCCAGAGCAGAGTCCTCTAAAGTGTGGATCTAGGCAAGGAGATCCTTTATGTCTAGACAAAAACTCTTTTAAATTTCATTTCTCTTTCAAGGGTTTAAGTTGAAAGCAAATAAGGAATAAATTAAAAAGAATTCAGTAACATTCAACATTTTTTTTAAAAGGTATGGTAACTAAAAT
Source organism: Smutsia gigantea (assembly GCA_032199065.1). NCBI lineage: Eukaryota > Metazoa > Chordata > Mammalia > Pholidota > Manidae > Smutsia > Smutsia gigantea. The sequence continues at coordinate 85,772 of JAVSCE010000897.1, read as the reverse complement.
GGAAGGAGTGAATAATCAGAGTATATATATAAAAACCTACAACCACAGCAAATGTCTTGATGAAAATTGAAAATGAAAGTTTTGTATTAAAAAATACAGAAAAAAATCTTATTAATGGTAAAACTTTCTATAACTTTTATTTCAAAGTTGGGAGCAAATTAAAATATACCTACTCATGCATCTACCTTCAGTATTGTACTAGAGGTTCTAGCCATTGCAATAAAATAAGGGGAAAAAAAGGTTTAAGACTTAGGAGAAAAACCTGAACTCACTGATAAATCTTGATATCTCTAGAAGTGGGATAATTAGAAATTGTATGTTTACTGATAGGATGCAAGAAGTATCTATGAGGTATTCCTGCAAAAACAAATGAGAAAACCAAAGCACCCAGTCAAGCCTTTAGATTTAACTGGCAGTGTACAGGAACAAATCGCCATGAAGCTACTACAATCAGCAGAATCATGAAGTGGGAAATTCTCCTGGACAAATTCTTCAACAAAAGGAATGGGTTGAAGAAATTATTATATATACCAAATGCAGTGTGACAGTTGTTTGGATCATGATTTAAACAAACCATAGAAAGGCATTTGGAGACAGAAAATTAAAAATGGAATGGGTATTAGATGATATTAAAGAATTACTAATTTTGTTGGATATGATGATGGTACTTCAGTTATCTTTTTTAAGTTTTTTAAAAAAATTAAAAAACTTTTGGGATACGTATTGAGGTATTTATAGGTGAAATAACATGATAACTTGCAATTTGCTTTAAAACACTTCAGGGGGAAAAGCAAATAAAAATTAAGGGTTGTGGGGAAAGAGGATAAAACAAGAATTGCAAATTGAAGCTGGGTGCTAGGAACAAGGGGATTCACTCATCATACTGCCTTCTGTGTTCGACATTTTATTGGTTAATATTAAAGGTTAAAAATTTACTGTTAAAAATAAATTTAAAAAATTTAGTTCTTGCATACAGTAAGTTTTTCTACATAGAATATCCTAGAGAATTTACAGACAAAATGTTAGGATCACATAATTTAACAAGGTTTTTTGGATGCAAGATTGCTGTACAAAATCAAGTGTTACTATACCCCAGCAATAACCAAATAGAAAAAGAAAAGGTGGAAAACAAAACTATACAACTTTGGAAAGAAAAATTTAAAGGAAATTTTAATAACTTTATGAGAGGGAAGGATTTCTTACACAAGATACAAATAGCAGAGATCATAAAAGATTGATAAATTTGATTACACTGAAATTAAAACCGAGGACAAAAACCCCATAAAAAGACAAGGCCAACCTAGGAGAAGGTACTTGGAACATACACACCAGTTAAATGAAATGAGTAAGAAAATTCTATAGCAAATTTTATAAAAGACCAGAATAGGCAATTCACAGAAGAGATAAGGTTTAATAAAGGTGGAAAAGATGCACCCCCTCTTTGTCAGGGAAATGTTTAGTCACACCCTTCACAGTCAAAAAATGTAAAAGTCTGGCCATATCTTGGTGAGAACAGAGCAGAGAGCATCACTGCTAGCTAGAGTGTAAGTTCGTATAATTTGGCAAATACTAATACTCCTCCTCTATGACTGACCCAGGATGTATCTTATATACATTCCTTCATATATATATATGTCTAAAGACCCACACAATGATGTATTTTATGAAAAAGTTAAAAATTGGACAACCTGAATATCATCCATCAGTAGGGAAATTTTTTAAAAAATTGTGATATATATGTATTCAAGGAAGTACCATGTAACAGTTAAAACATGAAAAATCAGAAGTAATGTTGAATAAGAAAATGATTTGGAGAACATGATTATGTTTACGTAAATTTAAAAATCCCCAGACAACACTAAATGTATCTATAAACATATTTAAACAGCATAAAAGTAAAGATAAAAATGGACTTAAATGATTCTTTAAAAATTCATAATTGAAATTGTCCATGTGGAGGGAGGGAAATGAAGCAGAGGAAACAGCATAGTTTACCTGTAATGTTAAATTTCTTATGAAAAATCTGAAATGAAAATTAGCGTTTGTTAATTTTTGGTGATAGGCACACAAATGTGTTTCATAATTATCTGCACTTTTTGAATAAAAACTTTGAAAATTAAAAAAACTTGCCGGAGTTAAGTCATGGTGTTCTTGCTTTTAAGACTAAGATGTCTGATGGACACACAATAGAATGGTTTTAGTTTTTAATGTCAATGTATGAATTTGAGGTTGAGTGAGAATAAAAGTGTTATATATATTTCACCTTAAAAGAAAACTTAGTTATCTGATGTTAGAAAGAACCATTTCGTGAATTTCTCTGGGCTTGGGTCCCAGGGTTGTTTTATATATTGCGGCTTATGTAACCTGCTGTAATAAGCCAGCCACGAGTTTGGAGAATTCTGGGAAGCATTTGTTTTGTTTAGTAACCACGGGAAATATGCACTTGGTCCTAGAGGGATACGTGTTCTTAGAGTATATTATAAACATTCACCGCTGCAATGCTTTTAAAAAGAAATTACATTAAGTAAGCGTTCCTGAAACTTACCAGACTCAGTTCAAATTTTTAGTTGGAGCTTGTGGTGTGTGTGAATTTATTCTAAGCAAAACCGAATCTTAAATTTTAGTTATAAAAAGATTGGGAATTTATATTACTGCAGGTCTTGAGGTAAGTTCGCTTGGACTTTACTAAGTACTATGCTTTAGAGATGTGTATTTAGGAGCTAGGTTTGAGTATGGGGGAGGTAACTTTTATATTTCTTTTCTTTTAATTTGTTTAAAAGTAGCCTTTCTAGAAGTACGGTTCATAGTATTATTCCTTGCCTAATACCCTGTGCCCGTAAAGAGGCAGTTCTAACGAACATGGAACAATACTTGTGTGTTTCACACACCTTTGTAAATGGAGAATTTTAACATTTATAGCAAGTTATTCTAAAAATTAAACCGAATTTACTTAATAATCTCTAATTCTGAGTTATCTACACTGTGGTATTAAGAAGGCTATTCAGGGGACAAGCCAGTATGTGCAGGATGATGGCTTTTACTTTTTATCTTTAATACAATTAATACATTTTATTTAACCGAAGTAGTGTTTATGTGTCTTCTTTTTTTCCCCCTTGAAACAGTGGGACAGAAAGTGCAGAAAACGCCAAGAGGGAAATACTTACACAGGGATCTGTTGAATCAGTTTTCTCTGACATTCCTTCTCTGTGGCTTGCGCCAGACCCACGTGCAAGAGAAGCAGTTTGTCTTCACTCGGCCACCGTCTCGTCGGCGTTACGGAGTATTTTGTCCGCCTGCCGCCGCCGTCCCAGATTAATCCCCGGGCACCAGGGCAGAGAACCGTGTGTTTCGGAGGAGCCGGCTTGTGGTGTCGGCACCATGGAGTCACCTTTTAGTCCGGGACTCTCTCACGGACCGGGGGAAGACTGGGGTGAGTAAGATCTGGGAATGTGCCAAAGGTGGGCCCCGGTTTCTTCCTCGCTCCTTCCGCTCCCTTGTGATGACAGGTGTGGACGAACCGTGCCCCGGGAGCGAGTGCCCTCGTCGCTTCCCTGCCTGGACCGGGAAGTAGCAGAGCATGTCGGTTTCTGCCCTGGCAACGGCGAGCGTAAAATGTTGCCTGGTTGGGGTCACTATCGTTTTCACTGTTTCCCCTTGGGAAAGTACCCGGTGATCATTCTGTGGGGCGAAGACGACGTGATTAAGAAGTATAGAGCAGGATGGCTGGGACCACCGAAAAGTCTGCAAGCTATTAAGTGTGGGATGTGGGCGGTGATGTCCGTGGAGCCTGTTGGTGCGTGTGTGGGTGGTTTGTGTGAGAGATCGTGGCCACACATAAAAATCGTCATCTCTCAGCTTCCACTATTGGTCTAGGCTGAAGTCGAAAACCGAAACACCCAAGATTGACCTCCCTGATTACCTAGGACTGATATTTAATAAACGGATATAATTCTCACTGCGCTGCACATACAGCTCTACGTTTTCTTGTTTCGGATATTTTGTTTGGGTTTGTGGTCAGTGGGGATGAAATGGAATGAAGTGGGAATGAGAGTAGAGAAGTTTTGTTATCTCCGGGTTTAGAGGGATCTTTTATTACCCTCTTGTTTGCGAGACATAACACTCACGCTGTTTTGGGGCTTTAGTGTGAATTTCAGATTACATAGGTCCCTTCGTGGGCCCTGTAGTGGGACTATGCTGTTAATCTATTTTGGAATTTGGAGGGAACCCAGACTGATCTTCATCTTTCCCCCTTGGACCACCATTCTCAGTAGCAAGAGTGTAATCTCGATTCCGTTTGTTGAAGTCCTCATTTGATTTTCCAGGGACAGAACCTCTCTTACCCACAGATTGAAAGAGATTTATTTCAATCTGTGGGTATATTTTCTAGGAGTTGTTGGAAAAATTTTAGACTATTCCAAGAGGATTTTTCCAAAGGCAAATAGAGTAACAGTAACAATCATCATTCATTTAGCACTTTGTCATTTTTTAATAGTAATATATTGTAATAAATAATTGTAACTTTTAAAGAACTATTTGTTGTACCCTACTAAGTTCTTACATGCAGTATCTCATTTAATCCTACCAACAGTCCAGTGAGGTACTGTTCTTTTACAGATGAGGAAACTGAGGCTGAGAGAGACTGAATGCTTGGAGTCTTAATAGCTAGTGAGTGGCAGGAGGAAGATCAGAATCAGGTTTGTCTACCTCCAGAGCTGGTGCCCTTAGTCATTATTCTGTAATGCTTTCCTAAATTATTTCTACAAATTTGACTTTTTCCAAGATTCCCCTAGTTATTAACAAATCTACTTAAGTATATCAGCTAGTTATGATTTGTTTTCTCAGCTAGTCAACATGATATTTCTTAAACTATAGCTGTGGGGCACTTCCTGATAGCACTATTATATTTTGCCTTCTGATGCCGAGGCTTCATTTTTTAAAATTTTTCTATTCTTAATCTACAATTACATGTGCAATATTATGGTTATTAAACTACTCCCTTCATCAGGTCCCCCCACCAACCCCATTACAGTCACTGTCCGTCAGCGTAGTGAGATGCTATAGAATCACCACTTATCTTCTCTGAGTTGTACAGCCCTCCCCGCGCCCCCTCAACATTATGTCTACTAGTCGTAATGCCAGGCTTCATTTTCCTAACTAATCTAATCAATTGACTCCTAGTCGTGATGTCCTTTAACAGAGCATTCAGTTCTTTGTAGTCACCTTCTGACTCAGCTCAGGTATCCTGACCTGCCAGTCCCTGAATGTGTCCATTTCCCATTGTTTCCCCAGCTTCCCTTTCAAATGGTTAGCAATCTTTTTCATGGCTAACAATCTTTTCTCAGTGGAGCTTAATTCTGATTCCGTAGGTGTTCAGTAAGTAGAATAGATTTTGTAGACAGTGAACACTATTGTCTGCTAGTGTTTCTCAATAGAATATGGATTCTTTCTCTGGGAGTTGCCATTTTTACTATTCAAGTAGTTCATTGATTTATTATTTTTTTAAGAAGCTGTCCAAGTTAAATTTTTAAAATGAGATTATGTAATCCGTACTTCTTAGAGCAGACTCTGACAACTTTGGGCAATTTAAATAAAGTGATCAGCTCAGAACAGCCTATGATGGGATGTGCTTTTTCCCTTTAACTCGGATAATGAAATTTAGAGCAGGGGTCCTCAAACATTTTCTGTACAGGTCCAGATAGTAAATATTTTAGGCTTTGCCGTCATGTGGTCTCTGTTGCACCTACTCAGCTCTGCTGTTGTCACGCAAAAGCAGCCATAGACAGTATAAACAGCATGTAAAGGAGCATGATGGTGTTCCCATACATTTTTATTTAGGGATATTGGAATTTGAATTTAACATAGTTATTTGAATTTAATGCTTAATAGACTTTTTTTTAAATACAGTTTTAGTGTGGGTAAAATTGTAATATTTCCAGAATATCTCGCCTGGCTTTGGTACATCTGCATATCAATCGTCATTCAGGGGTGGAAACAAGTATGGCTTTAGTACATTTGCATATCAATAGGCTTCCTCAGGCGTGGAGAGAAGTTCACCTCCATATCAATGGGTAATTACCTGGGCAACTGGAAGGGCTTATCTGTACCTGAGAGGTGAGGGGGAGGGCTGGTTTTGCTTCTGCTGGAGCAGGAAAGGGAGACATCCCGGGAGTGCAGTTTGTAAGCAATAAACGGATTTTAAACTTTATTTCTTCCTTTGACTGATTTTGGTTTTAGAGGTATTTTGCCCCCGGATTTCCTCTCCCTGGATTTACATTTAGATACACAGAATAGTGGAGCAGACAATACACAGAATTCTGTACTCCCACCAACCATAGCTGCAGCTTTCCCCTATAGGTAACCTCTAGCATTAGTGTAGTACATTTATTACAGTTGATGAACTAGTATTGATGTGGTATCATTTAAGATCATAGGTTACTTTAAGGTTCACTTTGTGTTGTATTCTGTGGGTTTTGACGTATGTCTAGTGTCATGTATCTATCTTTACAGTGTCATACAGAGTAGTTTCACTGTCCTAAAAACTCCTGTGCTCCACGTGTTCTCCTTTCCTCCTGAGCCCCCAGCAACCACTGTTTTTTTCTTGTTTTGCCTTTTCCCAAAATGCCCTGTAGTTGGAGTCGTACAGTATATAGCATTTTCAGGTTGGCTTCTTTCACTTAGTAATATGCATTTAAAGTCCTTCTATGACTTTTTGTGGCTTCATAGCTTATTTATTTTTCTTTTTTTTTAAATTTTTTATTAAGGTATTATTGATATACACTCTTATAAAGGTTTCACATGAAAAAAACAATGTGGTTACTACATTTACCCATATTATCAAGTCCCCACCCATACCTCAAAGCAGTCACTGTCCTTCAGTGTAGGAAGATACCACATATTCACTATTTGCCTTCTCTGTGCTACACTGTTTTCCCCGTGATCCCCCACACCATGTGTACTAAACATAATACCCCTCAATCCTCTTCCCCCTCCCTCCCCACCTGTCCTCCCACATCCCTCCCCTTTGGTAACCACTAGTTTTTTCTTGGAGTCTCTGAGTCTGCTGCTATTTTGTTCCTTCAGTTTTGCTTCGTTGTTATACTCCACAAATGAGGGAAATCATTTGGCACTTGTCTTCTCTGCCTGGCTTCTTTCACTGAGCATAGTATCTTCCAGCTCCATCCATGTTGTTGCAAGTGGTAGGATTTGTTTCTTTCTTATGGCTGAATAGTATTCCATTGTGTATATGTACCACATCTTCTTTATCCATTCATCTACTGATGGACACTTAGGTTGCTTCCATATCTTGGCTATTGTAAAAAGTGCTGCAATAAACATAGGGGTGCATATGTCTTTTTGAATCTGAGAAGTTGTATTCTTTGGGTAAATTCCAAGGAGTGGAATTCCCAGGTCAAATGGTATTTCTGTTTTTAGCTTTTTGAGGAACCTCCATATTGCTTTCCACAGTGGTTGAACTAGTTTACATTCCCACCAGCAGTGTAGGAGGGTTCCCCTTTCTCTGCATCCTCACCAGCAGCTTATTTATTTTTCATACTGAATAATATCACATTGTTTGTATGGCTGTACCACAGCGTATATTAGTCTCCCAGCCTGCCGTAGCAAAATGTCATAGACTGGGTGGCTGAAACAATAGACATTTATTTTCTGACAGTTCTGGAGGCTGGAAATCTGAGGTCAGGTGCCAGCATAGTCAAGTTCCGGTGGGGGCTTTCCTCCTGGCTTGTGGATGGCTACCTTCTTGCTGTGTCCTTGCAAGGCAAGTGGGTAGGAGGGGAAAGGGAGGGGGAGAGTGGGGAGGAGAAAAGGTAGGTAGAAGCAGGGGAGGAGAGAGAGATCTCTTGCTCTTGGTGTAAGGCCACAGTCCTGTTGGATTAAGGCCCCATTCTTACTTGTCATTTAACCTTGATTACCTCCTGAAGTCTCCTGATGTAGTCATATTGGGGTTAAGGCTTCAGCATATAAATTGAGGGGGTACACAGTTCAGTCCATAGCACACAGTTTATCTTACTGAAGGACATCTGTGTTGCTTTTAAATGTTGGTGGCTATATATAAAACTGCTATAAATATTCATGTGCAGCTTTTTGTGTGGACTTAAGTTTTCACACATTTGGGTAAATAAATACCAAGAACCACAATTGCTGGATTGCACTGTAAGAGTATGTTTAGTTCAATAAGAAACTTCCAAATTGTCTTCCAAAGTGGCTGTACCATCTTACATTCATACCAGCAGTGAATGAATTTACTGTTGTTCCAGATCCTTGTCAGCACTTGGTGTTGCCAGTGTTTTGGATTTCAGCCATTCTTACAGGTGTGAAGTGCAGTCTCATTGTTTTACTTTGCAGTTGCCTGATAACATAAGATGTGCAGCGTCTTTTCAGATGCTTATTTGTCACCTGTATATATGCTCATCCTTATTTCCTCTTTCTCATCACATTTGTGCAAAAGGCACTTTTTTTTTCCACATAAAAAATACAGGTACCAAGATCAGAAGCTTCTGTCTGCTACTGTGGTTTCTTTCATGTCTTTAGTCTTGTCTGAGAAAGTTCTGTTTGCATTCTTGCACCAACTCCCCTGATGACACTGCTTTCCCTAAAGCCTTGGCGAATGGTGGCTATTTTCCTTCTCAAAACCTTTTTACCATTAGGCTCTTTGAAGGTGGCATAGATGTTTTCCTTGTTTTTCAGTGCTGCTTTTAAATCATTCTCCTTCCATCCTCCCTAAAAACATCCAGGTTTAAATCTCACATTGTCCCAATATGAGGTTCTCTACCTGTCTCTGTTAATAGTCATCTGCCAATTCCTCAGTCCTTCTCCATCAGTTTTTGAAAAATTTTAGCATCTAGTTCACTATCAACACTCCTGTCATGATTCCTGGATGATACCAGATACTTCAGATACCCTCTCATTTCCTTTTTTCCACCAGTGCTCTTGCCTTCCAGATCCTGTCTCAGCCATTTACTCCCTAAACCTTGTCATTACTAATAATACCGTCTCAGTTTCAAACATCCTCTGACGACCACCTCCCATCTTACCAGCTCACTCCCTTTCATAGTCCAACAGTACCTCAACCCTGAGAGTCTGTCATCTTTTCTCTGCCCCTCATCCCCTTTGTGTTACCACTTCCCTCTTTCATTCCATAGACAGTTGTAACCATTCCCTCACTTACCTCTTCTCTTGTTTGTAGTTCTCATTTAGATAAACTGCAACCTTGGTTAAATTCAACTCTGTCTACTCCATGCCTGCCCTCGTGCAGCTGAATGTGCCTGGAAAAAAATTCTGATTTGTCTCACTTTAAATTTATGATACTAACCTGAAATAGGCCCTTAAGTGTTCCCTGGCCATAGTATTTCTTTGGTCCCCTCCTCCCCCATTCTGATGATTGATTTTACAAAGTTTCTTTTCTGTTCAAACCTCCAACACTTTCTTCCCCTTCCTTTGAATCCTAAGAGAACTCCCCCCATCTCCCACCACCCATCTCCCCACCTACCAGCATACTTGCCTTCTCTTCTGTTGCAGGGAAGGAATGGCCTCTTGCTCCCAGCTAGAGCCCGTCCCTTCCATGTGGGCTGTAGAGCCCTCCGACTTTATTGGAGGATATTGCTCAAGCTCTTCTTGCTTCTGTTTTCTGTGTCATCATTTCCCTTTCTCCTGGATCACTTCTATCAGTCAACAAACATGTAATTGCTGCTCCTATCTAAAAAAAAAAAAAAGAACCCCCCTACCCCCCTGCCACATTCTCCTTAATTGTTATTTCTCCTCTGGCTCTTACTGTGTTTCTCTTCATTTTACAGCAGAATTCTTAAAAAAAAAACAGAAAAAAACCGTGTCCACTGACATCAATTTCCCTTCTCTCATTGTCTCTTGAATTCACAGCAGCCAGGCTCCACCACTCCACCAAACTGCCCTTTCCAAGGTCACCATCACTGATAGCCATTTTGTTAACCCACTAGCCATTTCTCATCTTACTAAACTTATAAGAAGTAAATGGACAAATAAATGGTCAAGGTAGAGGTCAGGTGGGAAAACTTAAAAGTAATTGCTGCCAAAGTTTACTACTGTTAAGGGAAATTTAAATATTGGTAGTGTGGGGCCGGTGGGAAGCGTGTAGGAGTAGGCAAGAGATTTTAGAGATACTGTAGAGGTTCACCAGCACCACCAACTTTCTTTAGGATCCTTCTGGGATATTCTGTAAATATACGAATGTATTTGTTAACCCACTCTCAGTTTAAGTGCCCAGAAACCACAGAAGAATTAAAAGATCAGTACAGTGATGATCTGTATTTCCCCCATCTAGGTTTTCAACTGTTAACATCCTGCTATACTTAATTCTTTCTCTCAGTATTACCCACACTTCCCTCTTCTTTCAACATGTGAAAGTAGACTACAGATAATATGAAACTCTGATCACTTCATCACATATCTCCTAAGAACCAGGAAACATTTTTAAAAAGCATGAATTCATACTAATACCTACAGTTCAAAGCCAGTACCACAGAGTTCTTTCTCATTTTCTTGCATTATATACTTACACACTCCTAGTGTGAAAATCGCTAGTAGTGATCCAAGTGAATTATAATGGTAGCAGTGGAGATCATGGAAGTGGTTGGATTACAGATGTGTACACGTACACACATCCATCCATGCTCATATACATATATATACATGTGTGCTTTTTAATTTAAAATTTTAATTTTGAAATACTTTTAAACCTACAGAGAAGTTGTAAGAACTGTACAAAGAACTATTGCATGCCTCTTACAGAGGAGTCCCTAACTGTTAAATTTTTCTGCATGTGTTCCATTTGTTTTTCTTCCTATGGAAAGAGAAAGAGGGATGTGTTGACCCATTATTCTTAAATGCTGCAGTATATACCTCCTACTACCAAAACAAGGATGCTCTTTTACTGCCATTCATTCCTTCCAGTCAGGAAATGAACATTGATACAACATTACTGTCCAATTCAAACACCATTAAAATTTTACTGTCTGTCTTAATAGTGGCTGCAATATAATGAGCCATAAGAAATACATATTTGGCTACTCAGATAACCAAATATATATTTCCCAGATATATTTGGTCTTCATCCACAGTTCCTGAAAACACTGCAGTCTTAAAGGTGAAATGGGTGTTTTGTCATGTTAGTGAGAGACTTTTGGACTCCACCCAAGGTCAGGGGCTGGAGGCTGAATCAGCCAATGGCCCGTAACTTAGTCAATCCTGATTTGCGCTTGAAGCCCTCACAGAAAGCCCCGAGAACTTGGTTGAATCCTGCTCTATTCTCTCTGTGTCTGTTTTGGTGCTGGTGCCATACTATTGTGATTATTATAGCCCTGTAGTATGGTTTGAAATCAGGGAGTGTAATACCTCCCACTTTGTTCTTCTTTCTCAAGATTGCTTTGGCTGTTTGGGGTTTTTGTGGTTCCATACAAATTTCAGGATTATTTATTCTAGTTCTGTATATAATGCCATTGGTATTTTGATAGGGATTGCAGTGAATCTGTAGGTAGATTAACAGTATTAATATTAATTCTTCTTATCCATGAGCTTGGTATATCTTTCCATTTATTTATGTTGTCTTCAATTTCTTTCATCAGTGTCTTACAGCTTTCAGAGTACAGGTCTTTCAACTCCTTGGTAAATTTGTTCCTAGGTATGTTATTCTTTTTGATGCTGTTGTTAATGAGATTAGGAATTTCTCTTTCTGCTTGTTCATTTTTAGTATATAGAAACACAACAGATTTCTTTGTATTGATTGTGTATCCTGCAACTTCACTGAATTCATTTATTTTAACAGTTTTTTGGTGGAATCTTGGGGTTTTCTATGTATACTATCATGTCATCTGCAAATAGTGACAGTTTTGCTGCTGCTTTGCCAATTTGGATGCCTTTTATTTCTTTTTTCTCTGATTGCTGTGGTTAGGATTTCCAGTACTATGTTGAAAAAGAGTGGCGAAAGTGGACATCCTTGTGTGGTTAAACAAAAATCTTTCAGCTTTCCACTATTGAGTATGATGTTAGTTTTGGGTGTGTCGTATGTGGCCTTTGTCATGTTGAGGTATGTTCCCTCTGTACGCACTTTGTTGGGAGTTTTTATCATTAATGGATGTTGAATTTTGTCAAATGCTTTTTTTTTTGCATCTATTGAGATGATTATATGGTTTTTACCCTTTCTTTTGTTTATGTAGTATATTACATTGATTGATTTGCATGTGTTGAATGAACCATGCTTGCATCCCCGGAATAAATTCCACTGGATCATGGAGAGTGATCCTTTTGATGTATGAATATATTCTCCCATCCATGTAGGATGCCTTTTTGTTCTGTTGATGGTGTCCTTTGCTGTACAGAAGCTTTTAGTTTGATGTAGTCCCATTTGTTCATTTTTGCTTTTGTTTCCCTTGCCTAAGGAGATGTGTTCAGGAAAAAGTTGCTCATGTTTATATTCAAGAGATTTTTGCCTATGTTGTCTTCTAAGAGTTTTATGGTTTCATGACTTAACATTCAGGTTTTTTATCCATTTTGAGTTTACTTTTGTGTATGGAGTTAGACAATAATCCAGTTTCATTCTCTTACATGTAGCTGTCCAATTTTGCCAACACCAGTTGTTGAAGAGGCTGTCATTTCCCCATTGTATATCCATGACTCCTTTATTGTATATTAATTGCCCATATATGTGTGGGTTTATATCTGGGCTGTCTATTCTGTTCCATTAATGTATGGGTCTGTTCTTGTACCAGTACCAAATTTCATATTTCTAATGATTCCTATGGAATAATAACTTTGTGTAGGTGGCACCCTCTAGTGCCTGAAGCTCTGCTCTCTGGAGCTGCCCAGGACCTGGAGCAATGACAGGAGTTGCAGGCCAGCAGTGCTGGTTTCTGCTGGGAGGAAAGAGCTCTTTCCTGCTTTCTGGCTGCAGTGCCTGCCTTCCAATGTTAGGGTCAGTGGGCCAGCATGCAGGGTGAATCCTCCACATTAAGCCCTTGTAGCTGCTATAGGCAGGGCCACCCTCCAGCTGACCTGGCGTGAAGATGGGGGCAGCAGGTGAGCAGACCAGTGCCTGCCTGGGGGAAGGAGCAGCAGGCTGCATGTTGCTGTAAGAGGATCCCCCTGTAGCTCCTGAAAGTTCCCAACCTGGTGGGTTGAGTGTGCTGGCATGATTTTGTCCACCTGTCCTTTCTTCTGAGCAGCGGTGTAATCCTTGCCCCTTTAACGCCCCTCTCACTAGTGGGAAGTCTTTCAAAGTGCCTTCCTTTTTTTTGTCCTGGAGCGGCTGGTTGTGGGGTACCTGTTCTCTACAACTGATTAGAATATCAGTCTCTCTGAGTATTCCGCCCATCTTTGCTTTCCAACCCCACTAATCTCCAGAGCACCATGTTACGTGGGTTCATGCTCCTGGAGCAGATCTCTTGAGGTGGGTGTTTAGCAGTCCTGGGCTTCTACTTCCTCCCTGCTTTGAAGTAGAGCTCTTACTCCTGCCTGTGAGTGAACTGGGGTGGGGGGATGGCTTGGGTCCTGCCAGATCGCAGCTTTGCTATTTTACCCTTTTTCATGAGGTCTTTTTTCTGCAGATGTAGGCCATCCGTTCAGTCTTCTTTCTGGTCGCTCTTTCAGGATTAGTTGTATTTGCTGTATTTTCGTGTTATATGTGGTTTTGGGAGGAGGTTTCTGCCTTACTTCTCATGCTGCCATCTTTTTCTGCCTAAAATCACAACCTGTGTATGTATGTTTTTTAAAAATGAGTTCATACTAATATTTCTAATTCCAGTCCAATATCTGAAGGTTCTTTTAGTCCCTTCCTTTCCCATGTTTGTAAATCCTTTCAGTGAGAAACCTAGATCCAATTATTTTAGATATATTTAATCATTTGTTCAATTGATTAACATTTTTTTCAGTGTAATTACTCTCCTAAGCATTCAGGCTGCCTCTTCCATCTGCCACTTTGTTCTCCCTCCACTGCCCCATTTTCTTAGCAGTCTGGGCATGCTGCTACCTCCACTGGGCAATTGCCTCTCCCACAGTATCCCATTTCCTTGGATCGCAGACACATTGGTACAGATGATGACACACAAAACCCCATCACCTACATTGTTCTGCTTTCTCAGATGCTGACATCTCTGTTTTGGGAGGGATAGGGAAGGAAAGAAATGAATGGACGGGAAGGAAGAATAGGAAATGAAAGGGAAGAAGCCATATTGTGCCTATATCTTCTTCTGTGAGTTTTATCGTTTCATGATTTACATTCAGGTCTTCATTGATATACAATCTTATGAAGGTTTCACATGAACAACATGTGGTTTCAACATTCACCCATATTATCAAGTCTTCACCCCCCCCATTGCAGTCCCTGTCTATCAGCATAGCAAGACACTATAGAGTCATTGCTTGTCTTCTCTGTGCTGTACTGCCTTCCCCAAAGAAGCCATATTATGGATACGTAGTTTGAAGACAGTGCTAATAGGATTTGCTGGTAGATTGAATATGGAGAGAAGAAGAGAAATAAACAATGAATCAAAGGTTTTTGGCCTGAGCGGCTGGAAGAATTGAATTGTCATTAACTGAGATGAGGACAAAGCAGTAGGAGGCTTGGAGGGGGTGATCAGAACTCAGTTTTAGATGCGTTAAGTTTGAGACATCCAAGGGGAGATGTCCATGGGAAAATGTAGAGTGTGAACATGCATCTTGAAATACGGGCCGCAGATGTATACTTGGGAATCCTTGAATACAAATGCTGTTTAAATCATGCGCTCAGCTGAGATCACAAAGCAAGTAGAATAGGTAGAAAGGCATATGCTGAGCCCAGGGACAATTTCCTGTAGGGGAAATGTGCAGGAACCAGCAAGGAAGGATCAGCCAGTGAGGTGGGAGAAAAACCAGGCAAGTGTGGTAATTTGGAAGCCAAGTGAAGCAGATGTTTCACTTAATATGAAACAATCGGCTGTGTCAGATGCTGCTGTTGGGTCAAGTAAGATGAGGACCGTGAATATACCATTGAGTTTTACAATGTCGTGGTTGTCAGTGACATTAATAGCTGTTGTGTATGTATGGGAGGGGAGCTTGATTGAAGTAGGTTCAAGAAAAAATTGGAGAAAAGAGGTGAGACCGCAGGTATAGAGAACTCTTCTGTGGAGTTTCAGCCTATGCATAGGGTACCTAGCCACAGTTATCTACTTACATGTTTTTTTGCCCCACAGCTAAGTTTAAGTAATCCTTTTTTGAGAGTTGTGTGAATAACCTTTCATTATTACTGCACACAAAATTTTTTGCTATGTATTATTTTGTTTTAGGTTGATGAAATGTTTCTGTCATTGACCAAGTTAATGATAGACTGACAGTATAGTTCCTATATATGTTAAGTAACATCACGAGAGCAGTTTCAGTGGCATGATAGTACAAAGGTAAACCAAGATTTGGAAATCAAAGTTCTTTAAGTTCTGAAAATGTTAGAGAAAAGAGACACTTTACAGATTGTACAATAGCCAGCCATCTTTGGCCTTGTCAGCCTCTTGACCTTTCTCCATGGAAAGGTTCAACATAGTTCATTGAAGAATATTTCCTGTGCCAATAAATTCCTTTTTTATAATGAAATATTAGGAAATTGGGATATAGTTAGTTGTGCTAAAATAAATTTTAAAGTTTAGATGAATAAATCCTTTATTGTTTATATAGAAAATTGGTTGTATCCTTAAGTTAAGGCATAGATGGCAAGTATGTTGATACATATTCTGCTATACTCTCTTCTCTTCACTGCTGATCAACTCCAGTACCTTATGCTGAGCCCAGGTGCAGCCTCAGAACTTGGAGTAGTAGTGTTGCCAAAAGTCACTACCTAGTCTAATATGATATGACATAAAACTTTTTTTTATGTGTAAGTATTTAGTCCATAGATAAAAATTTATATGAGAAGCAACATATAAATTGGAAACCAGCTTTGAATTTGTTGTCATTCACACTGCTAGAATTTATCAGTAATAGTTATGGCTAATGAGAAACCCTAATAGAGCTGGTGTAGGGATACAAGGCTTACTCTTTTGTCAAAATATTGAATTGATGTTAATTTCTATTCTTTCCTTTTGTCCAAAGATTCTGCTCTGTTTGCTGAACTTGGCTATTTCACAGACACTGATGACCTGCAGTTGGACACAGCAAATGAAACTTATGTAAGTATTTAGTAGAGGAGAAATACTGAACAATGTGGTATTTAATCTTTACCTTAATTTCTACAAAAAGGTTTCAGCATAACAGGTTTAGGCTAGTTATTTAAATTTAAATACCTTGTAGCTTTAAGTATGAAAGTTAGCAGCCATCTTTTAGTCAGTAAATTTAGGATTGTAGAAGTTGTATTGGGTTTGATGTGAGAACACTTACATCCTAAATCTGCCTTTGGCCACATGGGTGGGAGACCATTGAAAAGTCACTTAACTGCCTACTTCTTGTTCCTTGTAGATACTTTGTTGCATAAGGGAAATAGTGATGTTAAGGGGTGTGTGTGAGTCATGGGCGCAGTCCAGTAGAGTTTATTAACTTCCTTTTTAAAACTTATATATCCTTAGTGTAGAAAGTTCCAGAAACTTAGGTATGTCCTTACTTTTGGCCTTTGAGTTATTCTATTAGACTCTTTGTAAAGCTATTATTGTAGCACTTTTGAGTTCTTAAAAATATCTTAGTTTTTTTTTCTTTTCTGGATTATGTACTAATACTGTATTAAGTATTACATATTACATAATACACATGTAATATGTTGTACATATTATGTATTATGTATTAGTACTTTCCTGGATGTGTATTAGTACCATAGTACATTGACCTACGGAACTTTTATTTTGTCCTACTCTTTAATGGATGAGGTGCTGTTTCACTTGGGAATTAATTCAAGTGAACAGAGTAACTTAATTTTATATGCACATCAGCCAGGTTGACTATTTACCACTTATTTTTTATGCCCTTAATAACCTGAGTGTAAAAATATGTAATGCTTGCTTAGTGAGTTTCTCAGACATTCTCTCAAAGAATAACTTAGCAGTTGTTTTCTTAAGAGTCAGTAGAAGAGTGTAAAAACACATCTTTTTTAAATCAGTACATGAGATTTTAATGGTTTTTGTTTACTTTGTGAGATGTTTTAGAAGCGGTCTGTTGATTAAATTGACTTTTAATATTGGTTGCCTAAGTAACTGCTACTCTATTAAGTATTATTGATATACAGTCTTACTTTGGTTTCAATTACAACACAGTGGTTCAGCAATTAGCTATATTGTTAAATCCTCACCCCCATTAGTGCAGTTCCTGTCTGTCAACACAGGAAGGTGTCACAGAGCCACTGACTATTCTCCGTGCTGCACTGCCATCCCCATGACCAATGTATATTATGATTGAGAATTTTTGTGCCCTGTTATCCCCCTCACCCTTCCCACCCACCTGCCCCAACCTGTCTTCCTTGGTAACCACTCACTTCTCAGTGCCTACGAGTCTGCTGCTGTTTTGTTCCTTCTGTTTTGCTTTGTTTTTATATTCCACAAATAAGTGAAGTCATACGGTATTTGTCTTTCTCTGCCTGGCTTATTTTACTGCAACTGCTGCTCTTTCACAACCTCTACAGCCTGAAACCATCAAGACATAGTCTAGTGAATTTGAAAGATTTAGGGAAATGTGGTCTTGGTTTTACAACCAACCCTCTCTTACCTTGCACAAGTCACTCAGTCTTTCAGTTCCTTAGTTTTTCTAGTATAACATGGAGGGATTGGATTAGATGGTTTCTTTCTCGCTTTAAAATGGTCATTATTCTTTCACATGGTAGTAGAGTTTCCCATAAGAAGTCACTGAAGAGCCAGAGCATATGAGTACCAGTATGTTTCAATTTACATAAAATGGGCTAACTTCCTAACCAGGTAAAATTATTATGCTGTAAAATGTACTGAAGACTGAGAAGCATCCTTGAAGTAGGTCATGACTGCATATTAAAATGTATTGTACTTAGGCAAGCCTCATTGCTCAATTTACTTATTAGCCTATGAAAGTTTAAGGATTTTTTTTTTGGTTGCTGAAAATGTAAGGCTGCTAAATTTTTGATGTGTAAATTCAATAAGAGAAAAAGGAAAAAAGAAAATTGATTTAAAAAATGTTTTTTTCTCATGATTTAAGTAGTGTTTTTTTCATGTGAACATCTACACATTGTCTTTTTATAACTTGTCCCAATTCAGTGAAGGGATGGTATGGTGAGAAAACAGTTTCTCTTCTCTCCTTCTCTTATATTCTCAATAAAAGTAAACCACATAGTAGTCATTTTGGAATGATAATGTTATTCTAGAAATTATTACCAAAGGGTTAATAATTACCAGAATAATCTTTACTCTTTGCCTGAGGCTTACATTCTCTGTTGTTGCTATTTTATTATCACGTAAAGTTAATATTGACTGCCTTTTGACTTTGTAACTGTTTATATATTAAGCTTACTGCTCTTCTTGTCTCTGTAACCCCAGACACTTAACATAGTAGTTGGTACTGTCTTGATCTCAAACTCATATGAGGGCTCTGAAATCAAATGCAGTTCCTTATTTATGTATGTCGTATAAGATGGTCAGCCAGATAACCCAAAATCTGCTTATATTTAAGTAAAAAATATATCATCTAAATGAAAAGAAAGTAAAAGTCCCTTTAAGAGGTTTGTTGACCCAAATTTAAGAAACTTAGTTTTGTCTTCTAGGACTAAAAAACTTTTAGAAATTTGAAAAGTACAGAACAGCAGGAAAAAGAGGAAAATTACCCATTGTCCTAGGGATCTCTTCCTTATAGCCATTGTAATATATTTAGTATATTTGAAGGGTCAAAGTCTTTTTATGATTTCTGCATGTCTTGTATACACCTATATTCTTTTCATTGTATATAAAGATGATGTTATAAATAGGCCTTTGCTTTGACTTGTTTTCCTTAATGACAATGGAAAAATAATTTTGCTGCATCTTCCTTATGAGAAAAGATACATTGTGTGGCTCTTGTATGGTGTGTTCCTACTGAAGAGAATGAGACCAACTGAATCTTTGAGATGTTGAATCCATGACTTCCTTCCTTGTTGTTACTGCTGTGCTTCCAATGACTGAATTGCTTTATCTCTAGGCTTACCGAGATGTAGTCTCAAGATGACCTGAGCAACTTAGAAAATTATTTTTACTAAGATGGTTAATAGCAATTATATTAGTTATGACAAATTGTGGCTGATAGTTTGATTTCTAGGTGTACATATTTTATTCTTCTAATATTGTTTTGCTGATTTGAAACCTACAGGAAAACAATTTTGATAATCTTGATTTTGATTTGGATTTAATGCCATGGGAGACAGGCATTTGGGATATCAACAACCAATTCTGTACAGGTATGATGTATTTCTTTGGTAAAAACTTTAAATGGATCTGTGATCCATTTTATTTTGTAGTTTGGTAATAGTCAAAATTAGGTAGGGTTATTGGGCTACTTTTGATGGGTTAAACATTGCAGGGGCTATATATTCTACTTCTGGTATGGCAATGCATACATAGATTTCTTTTCAAAGTAAATATAAAGAATTTCATAGTTACATTTTAGTTACATAATGAAAGAGGAATTCATATCAAAAATACTGATTTTGAATTATATGTAAGATCTCTATAAGAGATGAACCTGTCTGAGAACCAGGAGGAACTTAGTTAGGGAATCAAAGGGAAGGAGCTTGGGCTTTGTAGAACTAAGAGGTTGGTGTGGAGGGTCCCATGCATTTGATGTACATACTCCTGAGCAGGGGGCATTACCAGCCCAAAACTAGTATCTTTAAGGCGGCCCAGTGAGGTAGGTTTTGGGTGTGCTGGGAGAAGCTGGAACCTGGAGTAAATTGTCCTTTCTGGGATGATCTGATGGGAGGATGATGAAATCCTTCTCCCCTTCTTTTCCCTTTTAGCATCCTTCTAGAACCCCCTACTGTCAGGACCTAAAAGGAAGCCGGCTGGGACGTGTATAAATAATAGGCATCACAGACTATAGGAAGGGGATTTATGGCTGAGAGACAGTGGGTAAATAATGAGTACAATCTCCCATCTAAATTGCAGTCCTCTTGACCCCTGCACTCCTAGTCCCTTTATTTTAGGTATTTATGTATCCTGCTCAGTGCCTGGCTTCCCTCATAGAATATGGGCTGTGCAAGTTGCTGTGTGACACACAACTCTAAAACTTAGTGGCTTAAGACAACAACCATTTTATTATGCTCCCAGATTTATTACGCCATTCCTGGTGCACCTTATCCAGATTCCTGACCCATGATGTCCAGACCTCAACTGGAAAGATTTGAAGGCTGGGGTAGCTTGATGTGTAAGGTTTTTTCATTTACATGTCTGATGCCTGGTCTGGAATGACTTGGTGACAAGAGCTGCTGGGTAGTGAGCCTACACGTGGCCTTTCTTATATATAGCTTGGCTTCCTCCCAGCATGTAGTCTCATGGGAGTCAGGCTTCAGAGGCTCAAATGTGAGTTGTTCCAGTGCACAAAGTAGAAGCTGCATTGCCTAATGGCTGGGCCTTGGAATTCACATAGCATTATTCCTAAACTTAATTGATTGAAGGAGTCATAAGCCACCTAGATTCAAACAGAGGGGAAACGGATGCTACTTCTTGACGGGGAAGTGGCAGGATCCTTTTATGGAATATCATGAGAGATGGTAGATTTTTACAGCTGACTTTGGAAACAATCTGCTGCGGAGATCATTCCCTCTCCCAGGAACACTGCCTGAGCTACAGTTCGCTCAGTAAATTTTTATAAGTTAATTGCTCATTCAAAAGATGTGAACTTTTTTGTGAGTTCTAGTTGTCAAAAAGTTATTTACAAAGTAATTATTTTCTGTTTCTGATATTTAAAAAAATTATTTTGGGGGAATCTATAATTTTTTGAATCTGGTACAACATTCAAAAGATACGGAAAGCCTAGAGTAGAAAAATGTCTCCTTCAGCTCTTGTTTTTCAGCCAACAGGTTCTGCTCCCTGGAGACAATCATGCATACCAATTTCTTACATTTATTATTCCAGAGAATTAGTGCAGTTGTGGGTAGATATATACACATACACACATATAATTTATTACACAAACGGAAGCGTACTGGATATACTGTTTTCTGCATCT
Source organism: Smutsia gigantea (assembly GCA_032199065.1). Lineage (NCBI taxonomy): Eukaryota > Metazoa > Chordata > Mammalia > Pholidota > Manidae > Smutsia > Smutsia gigantea. The sequence goes on along the minus strand of JAVSCE010000897.1, from coordinate 64,619 downwards.
TGAGTTTCACCTGATGATATATTTTGGTGACCTTAGCTTCCAAAGGATTGAATTTTAAGAGTAGATTTAACCTTCTTTCTTAACCATTTATTCTGAGTTTGTATTATCCAGTGGGAAAATGTTTACTCCGTGTTTTTCAGTTAAAGATGTCAAGGCAGAACCTCAGCCACTTTCTCCGGCCTCCTCGAGTTGTTCAGTGCCGTCTCCTCAGTCAGTGGACTCGTGTTCTTCAACTCAACACGTTCCTGTAAGTAGCCAGTCCTTCCCAGTGGTTTTGGTTATAGTGCTCTGGAAAATACGTACACGATGGGGGCAGCTGACATTTATTAAGTGTTACTATGAGCCTTACTATCTCATTGAATCTGAGGAAACTGAGTCTCCAGGAATGGCCCCAGGGGAGCTAGAAAGCTGCTAGTCTCCTTGGTGGTGCCCTCCTTCCTGTGCTCTTGCCTTCATAATTTCATTGTTTCATTTGTTGCGCTTTGCCAGTATCCAGTATTTTTGTGTTTATTGGCTGACTGTTTTTCCGGCCTGCTATGCTCTCTCCTCCTTAGTGGAATAGAATATAACATTCCTTGAGGTCCTAGAAGACTGTAAGATGGTCTGTTTTTGTGACTCCTTGGCCACAGAACCTAGAGTTGCCTTATGTCAGGAATGCCTAGCTCTGCCTCTTGAATGGGCCATGGTTTTTACAAAAGTCTGGTAGCTCCTTAAAATTGCTTCTGCTCTCCACCCAGCCAGAAGCTCTGAGGCCAGGAAAAGAAAGTACGAAAGGATTTAGGTACTTTTGGGAATGGGGAAAGGGAGAAAATGAAAGGAAAAATTTAAATTAATATTTTAGTACATTGTGTCTGCTGTAAATTGAGGTATCCTCATTCCAGCAGGCTCTCCATCTACTCAGTTAGGAAATTCTGATAATTCTGTCCACCTCATGTCCCTAGGATTCATCTTCGCTGCCTTTTCTGGGCTACAAGCATCTTGCCTGGATTAAGTCAATATAATTTTAACTGATCTCTCTGCCTCCTAATTTCCCAGACCTTTCTTAACAGAGAAATCTTCAAAAACAAGTCTTTCAAAATCACAAATTTGATGGCACCAGCCTTTTGCTTAGACCATTTAATGACTTCCCAGCGCTCACAGGGACAAAATTCACATTCCTAGTGTGCTGGACCGTCCATGATCTGGTTCCTGCTTACCTTTCTGGTCCTGTGTCTCGCTCTCCTTTCCCACTTTCACACATGCCCTTCAGCTTCTGCCCTGCGAGAGTCCTTCCCTCAGAGCTCCTGTGCCCTCTGTCTTTCAGCGCCTGTGCTGGGCACTGTTCCTGGAGCTGTGGCACAAGAGCAATGAGGTCTCTGTTCTTACGGTTTTAGGTTTTTGCACATGCTCTTCCTTCTGCCCAAAATCGCCCAATTTTTTTTTCTTCCCTGAGAAATCTTTTTTTCATCCTTTAAAGTTCCAGTGCAAAAATTACTTCCTCTCTGAAGCTTTTCTCCTCTGCTGTTATTGGAAAGTTTACCAAATGACTTAATTTCTCCCAATGATTAAATTTTTTGAATTGAATTTACTTTTGAAGTCAAGGTGGATACTAAGGTATGTTCCCAGAAGTCTAGTTTCTATCCTTTTCTTTCCAACCTTTCTACACTTAGGTAGCATACTAAGTACCTGTTCTGCAGCTTGCATGTTAGGCTTAGCAATACATCCTGGAAGTAACTCCAAGTTCAACCTACAGGATCTTTCTCATTTTATGGCTGCATAGTGTTCCATTGTGTGGATATATCATACTTTTTTCAATGATTTCCTTATTGATGAAGTATTTGCTGTCTTTACTTTTTTCAGACTCCTATAGTAAAAAAACTTAATGTTTTTGCCAAGATATCTTTGGGATATATATTCTTAGAAGTGAGATTGCTGAGGTCAGGATAAATACTTTTGAAATGTTGCTGATTATTGCCACGTTTCCCTCCAGAGGGTTGTACAACTGTGCATTCTGGCCAGCAGTATAGTATGTAAGAGGGCCAGCTTTCCCATCATCACTATAGAGCATGTTTTAGTTTCTATTTCTTTTATTTATAAGAACATCTTTTCATATATCTCATATGTATAAGGCCTACTTGTATTTTACATTGTTATCTTTTTTTTATGAACTGTCCTTTCAAATTTTCGTCCACTTTTTTATTGGATTGTGATCTTTTTCTCAACTTTTTAAGTATTTTACTACATATTAGGATTATTAGTCCTTAGTTTGTGAAGTAAGTTACAAGTATTTTTTCTCTTCAAGCTTTATTTCTAGTGTTTGTTTTCTCCCAGCTTACTTCTTTCCATAGTTGAATTATTGATCTTTTATTGCTCCTTTTCTTTGTCACTCAGATTTTCACCACTAGGAGCTAATAATATTTTTATTCTTATTTTCTTGCTTATGTTAAATTTTTGTTTGGAACAATCTCAAGCTTAATGGAACTGCTATGGGTCCACAAAGAACTTTTTTTGCTGAACCATTTGAGTATAAGTTGCCAACCTGAAACCCCGTCACCCCCAAACACTTCAGTGTCTATTTCTACAAGTAAGGTTATGTCTTATATATGTCACAATACAGCCATAAAAGTCAGGAAATAAATCTTAATACATTATGGTCATCTAACCGTCAACTCCCATGTAGATTATGCTGGTTGTCCCAAAGGTGCCCTGTAGGCCTGCAGCAGATTCTAGTTAAGAATCCTGCATTGCATATGGTTGTCTTGTCCGTTTCATCTTCAGTTGAACAATTCATTCTTCTTCGACTTTCATGACCTTGTCACTTTTGGGATTAAAGACTAGTTATTTTGTAGAATACCAGTGGGGTTTGTCTGAGGTTTCCCAGGATTAGATTCAGGTGTTGTATCTGTGGTAGGAGTGTCACAGAAGGGATGCCGGGTCAGTCTCGTTTACTTTTGCTGCGGTGGCACACAGTTTCCATTTGTCCTTTGCAGGAGGCTCATGTCCACTTCATTAAGGTGTGTCTGCCGGGCCTCCCACGGTGATCTTGCTCTTCTCCCTTTGCCATAAAGAAGTATTTTGTGAGGAAGTACTTTAAAACGATGTAAAAATATCCTGTTCCTCATCAAACTTTTAACTTCAGTCATTTGTTTATATCAGTATGGATTCATGGTTTCCTGTTTTATCCAACAGATTACAATCCTTTTAGGCTGTCCTGGGTTTGGACAGTGCAAGTTCCTCCACACTGATTCCTGTGTTCTTTTAACAGATGTGCATTGGGCTTTGGGCTTTCACTCCCTACATGAGGCTGACCCAGTGTGGATGCCCTCATCACCCTGCCGGGATCCCCAGGCCAGGGTGCCCTCCCACCCCTGGGTGCACACCCTCCCTGCCTGCTCCTGGTACTCCACCAGGCTGCCTCTTCGCATGGCTGCTGGTCTCGCCCTGCCACCTAGTGGCTTTAGGGTCACATTTTCAGAAAGCAATAATTTCTAAGTGATTGTTAATATACATTTTCATAAGGTTTCATTTTTAATAGTTAGATCTCTGGATCCATTTGAAATTATCCTCGTATGTGATACAAATCCAGTTTTTTGTTTCCCCAAAGACTGTCAAAGGATTGTTTCAATACAGTTTATTTAAAAATTCACCTATTTCTCACTGATTTCAGTTTTGTGTATTTTAAATTTATGTAAATGGTGTTACATTAGATCTCTTTGTATTTGTAACTTTAAAAAATCAGCACAGTGTTTTTAAGATCAAATCATATGGCTCTGTATACATCAGTCTGTTGCATTAAACTGCCTGACACTTTAAGTATATATTCACTGTATTTTATATACCACAATGAACATTGTCAAAAATGCCCATTATGGTTCTGTGTGAGAATTCCTGTGGAGTGTATGCCCAGGAGTGGGATTGCTGGTGGTGGCGTGCGGGTACCTCATTTGACATACCGCTTTCCAGGATAGCTGTACTAGTCTGCAGTCCATTCAGCAGTGTTTGAGGATCTTACAACTTCTCTGCTCATGCTTGGCATTACCTGCCTTTCTAATTTTTTCCAGATGGTGTGAATTTTGTTTGTTTTAATTTGTATTTCTTTGGTTACTGATTGTTTTCACTGTTTTTTACATGTCTGTTAGATTTTTGGCTTTGGATTTTTTTTTCTTATATAAGTTGTTTATTCCTGTCTTGCCAGTTTTTCTACTGAGTTGTCTTTTTCTTATATATTTGCAAGAATTCCTTGTATATTTGAGATACTAAACTCGTGTTGGGTTTAGACACTGCATATATTTTTTTCCATTTTATTATCTATTAACTTTGTAGTGTTTATTGAGTAGAAATTCTTAATTTGAGTTTGTTGGATTCATCTTTTTTTCCTTTGCCTTTTTGGTTTATTTTTGAAGTTGTGTTTAAGAAATCTTTCTCTGCTTGTAGGCCACAAAGATACTCTCTTGTGTTTTCTTCTATCAGCTATATGGCTTACCTTTCACATTTAGATTTCTTAATACTTTTAGAGTGTACCTTAATGTGTCGTGTTAGGGATCTAGTTTTAAATTTCTCTATTGAAATGAACCAATTTTCCTGATGCGTTACTTTTATAATCATTCTATTAAAGAATACCCTATGTCTCTGTTTATTCAGATTTTCTTTTATGCCTCCTCTCACTTTTATAGTTTTCTTCATATATGTCCTGCACATTCTGTAGAAAATTAATTCCTGCATACTTTTATCATTGTTATTATGGAAATATTTTCATTATATTTTGTGATGATTAATGTGGTATTTTCATAGTGAAATATTTTTTCAGTTGATTCCTGTATGTGTTCCAAGCAGACAGCATCACCTTGCAAACTAAGGTGCTTCTCTCTCTTCCATTTAATATTTACCTCTTGTATTTCATTTTCTAGTATTATTGTGTTTGTTAGAACTACAGTAAAAGCAATCATTTGTTTTTCATCTTGACTTTAATGGTAATGCAGTTGGTATTTCACCATTAAGTATGACTTTGGCTGATAATTCTGAATAGCTTTTTTTTCTTTTATTGTTAAGGAAATATCTCTAATCCTTATTTTCTAGGACTTTTATGAGGAACAGTTGCTGAATTTTATCAATACCTTTTAAGCATCTGAGGCTTAATTGTCTCCCATGAAGATACTAGTGTTCTTCTGTGTTGTTGTCTTGTACCCATTAGTTTCTTCTGAGTGTAATACATTCTGTAAGATTCATAAAGCCCAGCTAATGGCTACATGCTGAGTAGCTACTAAGCATGAATAAATGAAGCAGCTTTTAGTCTCACCAGCATGACGGTGATCATTTCTCCCATAGTCTCTCCAGGTCATTTTAATTTTTTTCTTATATGATGATTAAAAAAAAAGATCTTGTTTTAAATTTGCTTGTGGCTACCACTTGCATTTCCTTTTTAGTGAAATATCTGTTCCTGTCCTTTGTCCATTTTTAGCAAATACTTCCTCCCATATGTATCTTTTAGCTTTATACATGGTTTTCATTATGAAATAATTTTAATTAATACTTGTTCAAATCTGTTTCTTCTTACTTTATGGCTCCTGGGTTTTTGGACTAAAGGAGGCCTATGTCATACTACAGTAAACAAGTATTACCCTAAATTTTCTTGTAATAATCTTGGTTATTTTGAAGATCGTATGATGTAAAATTATGCCTGTCCCATTGTTATATATAACATCTTTTCACTCAGAATAGAAATGCTACTTTTATCCTATGTTAAGTTTCTTTGACAAAATGAGACAGATCCTACTAAGTATTAAAAGACTTTTGGAAAATATTAATAATACTGTCTTTATACATCTCTGTATGACTCATTCACTCATTAAACAATATAGCCCTGTTCCTTTTGGTGTTTTTCTTTCAAAACATTTAGGACAAAGGCAGTGTTCATAACTAGAAAAGGTTAAAAATAATAAGAATTTTTAACTTTTGAGATTCTTATAAGACTGAATAAGAGATTGTAGGGAAAGGATTGGCATTTTAACTGTAGCATTTTACTAAATGATTGTATGAGTAGGAACCAAGTAAAATACAAAGTTTGTGGGAGGAAATGTAGAAGCAATTGGTGATTCATATCTTTAATATAAGAGGATGACATAGACTCTGTATTTTGAGTCAGTTTGCCTTCAGTGTTGGTGGATAATGTTGATTTATCAACATTATATATATTGACCTTGAGAGCTTGTTTGGAGGTTCTAGCAGGGGAGTGCAGCTACTCGTATACCCTTGACCGAGAAGAACGGTCCTCCTCTATCGGGGAAGGTCGTCCTCTTCGACCGACCGAGCGCGCAGCTTCGGGAGGGACGCACATGGAGCGGTGAGGGAGGAAGGGGACACCCGCCTAGCCAGCCAGATCAGCCGAATCAACCCTGGCGATCAATGGGGTGACAGATGTCGCAGCCAGATCGCCCTCACATCCAACATTATATATATTGATATATATATATATCTTAATATATAGGTAAAGTTTCTAATATATTACACCTTTGTCTAGAAGTTGTCTGCAAGTGTTTCTGTTTATGTATGGTTCTTGCCTCTTTTTCTAAGCAATTTTCTGCTCAAGGATTGTATTCTTCTGCATGAATTTGTGCTTCATTTTGCTACAGGAGGAGTTGGATTTGTCTCCTTCTCAGATGTCTCCCCTTTCCTTATATGGTGACAGGGCCAATAGTCCCTCCTCAGCAGAGCCATTAAAAGAAGATAAGCCTGTTATTGGTCCTAGGAGCAAAACTGGTATGACTCTGTCTCCTAACTTCTGTTATTTCTATTTTAAACTAAGCTTAAGTTCCATTTCTTAAAAGAAAACACTGAAATACATGTCTGTTAAGCTGGCTTGTTTTTAATGGACCTATTTTGTTTATTATGGATGACTAATGTAGAGGGGAAAGGAAGGACATCTTTGTTTGGTTCTCTTTGTCTTTATAGGTGAAAGATCTTTAAAATAGACTTAAGCCCCATCATCTTCAGGAGATAATTCAAAGTTTCAGCTGAAGATGTTAAATGTGGGGGCCGTTTGGCTATGACATTTGTTACCTCATGAAACTCTAGGCTTTATTCAGAGATTTTAGCTATTCTGCTCTACCAGTTTATGTATCCCCTTCCTAATGTGGCAGCTTGGTTAAAGAGGAAGATGTCATTCCAGTTACAGAATAAGTAAATAATGGAGATGTAATGTACAGCATGGTGACTATTGTAAATAATACTGTATTACATATTTGGAAGTTGCTTAAAGAGTAGATCTTAAAAGTTCTCATCACAAAAATAACATTTTGTAACTGTGTATAGTGATGAATGTTAACTGGATGGCTTATGGTGATCATTTGTGATACAAATGTGATACAAATACTGAATCATTATGTTGTACACCTGAAACTAATGTCAGTTATGTTATATATATCAGCTACACATTAATTTAAAAAAGGAAGACATCAGATAAAGGACTTTTCTTCCATCCAAGAAGGTATACTTAAACTCCAGTTAAAAGTAGTTACTCAGAGTCAAGATAATGTGTAGAGAAAGGTGTACAATAGAATCTGTTTTTCTAGGATTTGCTTAATTGCCTTCAAATTGATTTGTGGTTTGGTCTTTCTCCAGAAAATGGAATGACTCCGAAGAAAAAAATTCACATGAATTCCAAACCTTCAATTCAGCCCAAGCCTTTATTACTTCCAGCAGCACCCAAGGCTCAAACAAATTCCAGCGTCCCCGCAAAAACGATCATTATTCAGACCCTACCAACACTCATGCCATTGGCAAAGCAGCAGCCAATTGTCAGTATACATCCTGCATACACTAAAGGTACCTGAGTGGAATCTAAGGCCGTGTATATTTAATCAGCGGATACTAAGGCTTGTGTCATATGATTTGTTTTAATACAGGTTATAATTCCTGAGCACATGGTGTGTGTCAGAAATTGTCCTTGGTTTTGAGGAAGTCACAGAGGTGACTAATATGTGGTTCCTGTCCTAACAAAGGAGATAGGTGTCCAGATCAATTACATCTGATACTTCTTTTTTCTTACAGTTTTAATTTTGGAAACAACTGTCTGTAAGTCTTGTGGTTTTATTTAACTATTTGTAGTGAAGAAGAAAATCTGGGAAACTTTCTTGGTACCATTTTATTCTGAGATTTTTATGTCTGTGACCTTTTTTATTTGTAAGGAGAGGTTGGTATTTAAAATAACACGGTCCATTTCAGGTCTAATAGGCATATTTTGCCAATAGAATCAGGTTCTTAATCTCTGTGGAGGCAGTGTGATTTAGTAAACATGATCTGGAATAGGCATTAGGAAGAGACCTGAACTCTGTCTTTAGCTAATTAAGAATGTTGAGAGTTACTATATTTTATCCACCAGATGGCCTCACATACTTAATTCTACAAGAAGTTGAGTATTGAAAGTTCAGGTTTGAGGATTTTGTACTGTTCAGATACAGGAATCCTTTACGCATAGTGATCTCTCAGGTGGTGCTCAATATGAGCTTCACTGTTGTGCTCATACTGACGTGTACACCTGAGTACAGGAGAGTGTGTACAGCATTCTTCCTCTGGATTTAGCTTGTTGGCATCAAGTAGGGCTAGGTGTTAATAGGGGCATGGGTTTGCAAATAAACACCAGTGTCATATTTGCTTTTATGCATCTGTTTCTGGCTATGGATTATTACCTCATTGCTTTGGAGCATGGTTTTAGTGAGGGCAAGGCCATAAGTTTGATTTCCAGGTACTCTGTTACCTTCTTCTATCCCATGGTCATAGAAAATATGATGACATTGATAAAAAGAAGAATTAGGTGAGAGAGTGGATGGATCAGTGAAAATCCATCAGTCAATCCCTACCAAAAACCCAAACAAATGTAAAATACCTGTCTTCTTGGTGCAGGGTCAAAACTGCTGCCTTTTTTCATGTGAAAAATAGTAGTCCTGTAGAATAGGTACTCTTGTGGTCTGTGAATGGATGTTGAATGTTCATGAACTCCTTGAAATAAAATGTAAAATTTAGCATATGTTCATATGTGGATTTTTCTAGAGATAGTCTCCCAAACTTTCAGCAGGATCTCAAAGGGTCTGTCTGTGTCTTGAACTTGTGCAAGACCTCATTATGGTTCCCTAAGCTATTAAAACACATATAAAAAGCAAAAGTTTGACATTAATATGACTACGGTTTAAAGCAAGGAATGTCCTAAGAATTTGCTCTTAGCAGACCATTGGGTGTGTTTGAATGATAGAAGCCAGAACAAACTGTTCTTTTCTGAGTAGTTTATCAGTTTCAGAAACCTGAATCATACGTTACAAAGAACTTCACTGCTTTCCCATTATCAGAAGACAGAACTTATTTTGGGAGAGCATATGCTAATGCAAAGCACTTGTCTGTTTTTATAATACAATCTAGAGAGGTTGTATTGTTATATAGTTTAAGTGTATGTCTTCCAATTGTTTAAGAATGGAGAGGGAAGAAGAGGGAAAATATAAGAGGAATTTTATAGCTAATCAATGGTATCAGTAGTAAATATTTTACCAATAATTTTACTAAACATTAAAAATGAAGTAAGGTTAAGTTCAAATTCTCTAGCATGGAATGTAAAACCCATCATGGTTTGGCTCCAGTTTTCGTTTCTAACTTTACATTATAATTCACTCTTTTCTGTAAACTCCTTCAAGCCCAACTGTTGGCCATTGTCCCTTGAATTCTCGTTTTTCCTAGTTTCTTGGCTTGTACCATTCTATCTCTTGGAAACGACTTCTGCCAACTTCTATGTCTAAGTCCTGTACATCTGTTAGAAGTAGTGAAGGTGAGAGATGATGAAAGTCTAGAATATCAGTGAAAATGGAGAGCCAGGGTAGAGAGTAGAGATGTTAAAAAGTGTTGAATCATAGGGATTGGCAATTGGATGTATGGAAGGGGACTGGTTAGAGAGGAAAGTATCCTGTACTGGACTTTTTGGGTAGATGGTAAGTGCAAATCATTGAAGTGGGGGGCAGAGGTGAAATAACTTGTCCCAGGTCATTCTGCTAGCGAGAGGTAGTCAGACCTTGAGATCAGGTGATCTGGCTCAGAGTGTATGTAATTAAGTTACTATACTATACCACCTTTAAGAAAACCCTGAGATGTGGTCCTTGATCTTAAGAATTTTGTATAATTAGGGAGTTAACAAATTTATATGAACTGTTAAATAGCAGTAACTGTGAGAACTACTGAATTAATAATATATGCACTGCCCTTATGTAAGCTATTATACAGAAAAGGACAGGAGTAATAATAATAATAATAATAAATAAAGAGCTAACATTTAAGCTCTTTGTGCCAGATACTTTTCTGAGTGCTTAAATGCATTATCTTATTTAATCCTTACTTCAACTCTGTGAGGATAGGTGCTATTTTCTCCACTTTATAGACAAGAAAATTAAGACACAGAGAAATTATTTACCCACAGTCACTATGCTATTTCAGATAAAGTAGGCATTCAATAAATGTTTATTTTATTTTATTTTTTATTAAGGTATTATTGATATATACTCTTATGAAGGTTTCACATGAAAAAACAATGTGGTTACTACTTTTACCCATATTATTAAGTCCCCACGCATACCCCAATGTAGTCACTGTCCATCAGTGTAGTAAGATGCCACAGATTCACTGTTTGCCTTCTCTGGGCTACACTGGCATTCAATAAATGTTTGATACATATTTTGAAATCTTTGAAGAAAGTGAAAAAGAAGAATTGACTGTCACAGTCAGTGAGTATAGTCAGAAGGACCCAGCATTGAATTCACTCAGGTTCCATTAAGGGAATTTCATGTGTAATGCCAAAGAGGATTTTGAGTGTGCTAAAATGGATAAACAGCCTTTTGGCTATGTCTTGTTTAACTGCTTCCACATTAGGAACAGTAGTAACGGTGTTCATCTGCTAACTATTTAAGGCCCCAGTGACCCTTTACATTGTATTTGGGGACCTGGTGAGCATCTAGCAGGTCAGTGTTCAGCAAGTCACAATGAGTGTTTTTAATTCTTTCTTGAATGTATTGTAATAGAAATTTAGTTGTTTTTTCCCATTCGTTCTTGACCCCAAACATGCCTAGGATATTTAGAGGATCCTTGACTCAGGTGCTGGATAATTTGAAGATAGTTGGGAACTCTGGGATGAAAGGGTTTGATGTACATTGTGGAATAAAGGGGGCAGCAGAGCCCTGGTGGGACTCAGGGCCACATTTGGTACCCAGACCTGGCCTTGTTATTGTTCCATCTCCCTTGCTGCATGATGCAGTGCTCTCAGCAAGGAGATGTTGATAACTAGACTTGGACTGTTTTTCTAAATTAGTTTTAAGAAATATTACAAAGCCACTGCATGTTATCTGCCAATGCTTTAAATCTGTAACTGGAGCTGGAAGTAAGATCCTTTGAAATTAATCCTATGACTTAATTCTTTACGTTTACTACCTCCTCTGTTCTTTGAAATAGTCCCCAAATACTTTGAGCAGTGTTTAATTTTTGGGGGTCTTTTTATTGTAATTTTTAAACTCAGAAGATGCAGAACACTGCTCCCAATAATGCTCTTCTCAAAGTAATGGTTTGAGTCAGTGATTCTCAACCTGTAGACTGTGGACCTTGGGGTTTGGGTGGCAGGAGTAATAGTCCAGGCATTTTGCAGGATATCTGAAAACTTTTACTTGTGGCAAGCATGTTCTGTAGACTGAATAAATAATTTGTTTCACGTATCTTTGTACTGCTGTTTCTCATTTTTGTGGCTATACTTCTGATTAACAAACAACAAATTCATTTTAAATCATACAGAATTCTTAATATGTTCTCTTTTCATGTATTTTCTCAATCTGCAGAATCTGAAAGGACAACCATGATTATCTTGGGTGACATATTTTTTGATATTAAAGAATAGTACTTATATTCAGGGTGGGAACCCTTGGTTTAAGTTTTACATTATGATTTTCATAGTACTGGATTGACTATAATTTCTTAATAAGTGTCATTAAAAAACCTAATGTGGTCATATGCTGTTTATTTTATGACTTACTTTTACTTTCATATTTATATCTACTTATGAGTCATTTTGCCATTTTATAGTTTGTATTTCATAAAAGAAGTTATTCCAAGGGAAAATGAGAAGGTAAAAATGTTGTAATCATTTACACCCAAGTAAATTGTACATATGGCAAATTCGTGAAATTATATTTAAGTTTTCCTTATGAATTTCCTAATTTATCTGGGATGAAATGCTATTATATTCTTTTAGTATGCTTTTTGAGGCCATCTGAAATAAAGACTGATTTTATAGAAGTGATTTTTTTTTAAGCTAAGACAGATGTTCTTAACAAGCAGGTGTTCTGAAACATTATTGTGAGTTTTAGTTTTCTTTGATCCTTTGATATCTGAGCTGAGTTTTTTATGGGTCATGTTACACTGTCTGAAAGTATAATGCTTTTTTTTCCTTAATGAAGAAATATAAATACATAAGAAATTCTAGTTGCCAGTTGCTGCAGCACCTTTATTTTGCTGGGTAGGCTAAAGCAGCTGTGGATATTAGGCAGGTCTTTCAACACCGTATAAAATCGGTCAGATCTGAAAGGAAACATTCAGTAAGCAAGTAAAAGTTTTAATAGGCCAGTGTTATGAGTTGGTTGAATCTTCTTTAGGTTAAAAATACTAATTCTCAGATTAGCATAATTTTGAAATAATGTTAAATGTGAAGATCAAGGAAAGATTGGAGGCTATTTGGGGTGGGGGAGTTGGTATTATCTCCAGATGATTTTAAATTACAGATTTATGTTTTCTGTGCCTGTTGGCTAAGAATTCACCCCAAATGGTTTTAACATTTTTGGTATTTGTAGACCCCTGTTCTTCCAAGTATTGAGTTGCTGAATCTTTTGTTCATGTATTTTTGGTGTTGTGTTTATTTTCTAAGTCCATTTAACTTAAAATATATGGTTCCCTGTGTTTAGTATAAATGGTTTGTTATTTATAATATGAAAAATCCTTGACAGGCATATAGTGAAGAAAAAAAGAATGGAAATACATTATTAATGATAACTTCAGAGGGAAGGAATTTAGTTGGTTTCCTTAAACACAAAACACCACCAAAGCAACAGAAGCCAGCATGGGTGCAGCTGCTCTTGGTCTTCAGTGGTGGTTTCAGGTGCCTCAGTGTGATACCACCCATCACATCTGCAGGAGAGACCAGAATGTCAGACAGCTCCCCTGCCGGAGTGGGTATGTGCCCTCTAACACCTTTTCCTTTTTCTCTGCTGTAGGTCAGACCATAGTGCTCTCCCAGCCTACTATGGTACAGCTCCAGGCACCTGCAGTTCTACCCTCGCCCCAGCCCGTCCTCGCTGTCGCAGGGGGAGGCACACAGCTACCTAACCATGTGGTGAACATAGTACCGTCTCCTGTGGTGAGCAGCCCGGCAAATGGAAAACTTTCTGTGACTAAACCTGTCCTACAAAGTTCCGTGAGAAGTGTGGGTTCAGATGTAAGTTTTGAAACTTAGTGCTTTTTTAGTGCCTGATTTAAAACACAAAAACAAAACAAAACACCCTTTTTTCTTATTGCCTTGTTTTTGTTTTTTATAGTTTATTATAGTGCATGAAATAAAAGAATGTGCTGAAATTGTACATCCAGTCTTTAGTGGAAAATAACAGTCAGGCTTATTATGTTAGAATCTAAGTGAAAAGGTTTTAAAAAGTCTGAAGTGGTTTGATTCTGCCTCCTCCTGTAGAACTCTCTCATCACGTTCTTCAAACCCCTCCCTCAGCCCAGTCATACACTAGTGTTTTACAGGATTCTTTCATGTTTCCTGATTGGAATGTTTTTGGCAACTCCCCAGATGAGAGTCTATAGACAACTTCTTAGGGTTTATATTTAGCTGCTCTCTTGACTTATTAAAGGGCTTCCACCACTGCATTATGATGACGACTTGCTACTCTTAGGAATTCTGTCTCTTAATGATAATTTGGTACTTTCCTGTCTTTGCAGTGCTTCAGATTTTTTAGCCTATTCTGTAGGGGTTTTGTAATTTATAAATCACAGAAAGTTTCCTAAAATCTGTCACGCCCTAAAGTCAATTACACCCCTTGTCTGCTAACTCTTGCTTTCTTTAAAAGTGATACAGAATACCCAGTGTTATGTATTAAACTATAAGTGAACTTCATGGCCTTAAAGTTTAATGGAAATTAAAGTCAAATAATCTAACAGTGGATTCTCTAAATTATGGTTGGTAAAGTAAACCCTATATATTTTCTTTAAAATAAAGTGGATATTATTGGTTGTTAATACTGCTACTTCACATTTTCTTTAGGTATTGCAAAGTACTTTTAAAATCCTGAGTTATGTCAGGTTGTTCATCAGATGACTGTCTGATCTACCAGAATTTAACTAGTTGTCAGTAGTCTATTTGGCTGTGAAATTGCTCCACTGTTGCATAAATACAACCAAGTAATCTCACTCAGCAATGTTGTAGACCCATTACAAAGGAATATTACCTAGTGAAAGTAAAACATTGAAGTTTCACAATAATTCTCATAGTTTATATAGGCTTTGAAAACAGTACATGCTAAGATGTGAAGGAAGAAAATCAGTATGAGAACAGACATGGATAGTAGAAGATAAAGTGTGACTATTATGCTAATTTACTTTGAGGACTAGAAAAGATAAACGCAGTGCTTATGGCATAATGGGCACTAACACAATATGTGTTTCAGTCAGAGATGAAATGATACGATGCTGGAATTTGCTTTAAAATACTCTGGGGATGTGATGGGCACAGGATAGAGGAAACAATATTGGCAAGATGTTGATAATCATTGAAATTGGGTGTATAATCTTTCTCTCCTTTTGGTGTGTGAAAAAATGTCCACAATAAGTAAATAAATAATAATAACCAAAATCCAAGAATATTCCATGATACTTTTAATTAAAAAGTTTTACAGTCAGTAAAAAGAGAGTATGCTTTTCATAGGGCACTAAGAAGTATAAGCATTGATGAAAGAGGACTTTTTAAAATGATCCCTTAAAATTTTCTTTTATACTCTTTAGGAATTTGAATGTTTCTTTTGTAATACTCTCAAATGGAACTACCAATAGAAAATATTCAAAGTTGTCTGTGTATAATGTATCAGGACGTTTAGAATATTTATTATGAAATATTTTAGACATGAAAGAAGGTAAAAACTTATTAGAACTTTAAAAATATAGACCAACAATAGTCAAAGTTGTTAAGATACTGACATAATCGTAGTCTGCATTCACAGACTTAAAAAGTCTGATGTTGGCACAGTCCAGAGGAACACAGCCTGATGGGAAGGAAGTCTGGAAACCATGTAGGCAGAGGAATGGTTTAAGGGTTGGGGTGATTGAGTGAAGAAGATACGTAGATAAGAAAAGAAACTAGAGCAGGAGATATCTTCTAGGAAATTAAGGTTTCCTGTGGAAAACAAGATAATTGTTCTGGGTTATTCCAGAGGACTCAGCAGGTACAGGTAAATTATAGAAAGTTCTTTCTAATCCTAAGATTCTTTGATATAGAGATTGTATTTAAATTCCAGAGGAGGGATATTTTTTTCTCCTTTTTTGTTCAAGGCTTAATATCTGAATAAAGAGCATCTTAATGTTGGCGTTCATCATTGTATGCTGCTGACCCATTTTGTAATCTCTAAGCATTTCAATTACTTGTTGGCCTTTTTAACCAGACATCCTTTATAAAAGTTCTCTGGTGTGAAAAGACCGTGTTTGTTCTGCTTTTGCACTCTTAGGAGTGCTCTGTAAATTTGGTGAATAATTAACTGAGAAATCTCAGTCAACATTGAGGAACTGGGGCATATGTGAGATGAAAAAGAATAGAACCATCATTTTTCCCTTTTTGGGGACAATATTTATTAGCTAGCATTCTTACTCTCAAAATTTAGAGGTGACAGTGTTTCAAAGAAAAGGTTCAAATCTCTGTGTCTGGTGTAAGACCTGAAGAAGATGAGAATAAATTTTCTAGTCAACCCGCATTGAAGTTTTTGTGCTGATTTTTCCTCGGCTAGAACATCAGAAAGGGAGCCAAGCCGTTTCAGTATGAGTTTTCTGGTCGTGGTTTTGACTTAATGTCTATTTCAAGTAAAGAAACATCAGTCTGTCCTATCAGCTGGCCAAGCCACTCAGAGGCCCAAAGTAAATCTGTTCCAGGAGCCGCAGAAAACTTTGATCTGCTCATAGAGCCTGCTGTGCTTGTGACTTGGTTGACCTTAGTAGTGCATGTGTTTGTTAGACTTGAGTGTTCTTAAATTAGGATACATTTCAATTAGTATAATGAATTTCTGATTTAGAATGGCCCAAAAGAAAAAAATGTCATGTCACTTTCTATGCTTTTAAACCAAAAGTGTGGTGAAATACATAGTTAGAAAAAAAGAAGAAAAGAAAAAAGTGTATCAGTCTTTTGTGGTTTTCTAATGCTGACATGTCTTCTTTTTCCCTACCTTTTTTCTTTTGCTGACTAGTTCCACTCTGCAGAGGCCTGCTACTGCCATAAGTAGCGTTTTTAGCATACCATATTCTGCAAACTGCATTAAGTGCATGTTATGAAACAGTTCGCCTGGTTCAAATTATAATCTCAGTCTTCCTGCCTTTTGCTGGTAAATCTATTCTGTTAAACTCTTGGAAACCTCACCTAGGCTTTCAAGAAATATGGTTGCTTTTTGGCTCTGATCCTGATGGAAAAAATGAACATGGTCTCTCATTTCAGTGTGGAAATTCCCTTAACAGTTTCTTAGTAAATGGCAGTCTTGGAACTACAAAGTTGCCTTCGTGCCTATCTTTCTTTAAAGGGCTGCTGAATGTTGCCAGACAAAACCAAGGGCTGGAAGACAAGCAGTCTGTTTAAGTTTGTACTTATACTTCCACTACCCATCACACTTCCATGAAGTTCATGAAACATTATGGCCCTGGTTTTAAAACTGTGCAGTTACATTGTTTTGGTTAATGGGACAAAACATCAGGGGAAAAAAAGTGGTGAAACTACATTCTGCATCTTCCACAGTGAGCCAAGGTGGAGCAGAAACCCTTAAAGTAGTCAGTCTGTGGGAACAGTGGGAAAAAAATGACCGGGACCCAGGGCAGAACTAGAAATAACATCAGATGGGAGGCTGATTAAGGGGTGCAGGCCATACTGACAGAATGCCTCAGGTCTTCCTCTTAGCCTGCTAACCCCATTGAGCATCTCCCAAACCCTTTTTTACTTTGCACCCTGTTTCTAATTTTTTACATGACTCTTTCATCCCAGTCCCCTAGCCTTTGGGAGTCCCCACCCTGTGTCTTTAGCTATTAGGAAAGCTAGGTGCGGGGGGGTGGGGGGATCCCATTCCACTGGCCTGCAGGTATTAGAAATGGTGTGAAGGGGATCACCCTGGCATACCAAATTGGAACTTTGTATTTCTTTTTTTTGGAAGCAGTGTTACACAGTTCATCTTCAAGATTTCAGGTAGAGTTAGTGTTGTGAGAATGCAAGTGATGAGATGTGGGCGGACATGGATGCCACGCACACAGTGTTCCTTTATCACAGTGGATGGATGGTCAGCTTTGGGAATCTCCTACTTTTACAGCAGGCAGTAAGCAAGTTTCCTCATTGTCCAGAGGGAGGCATTCCCTCATCTCTCAACATACAGCACCGAAAAATGGCCTTGGTAAAGAGTGGTCAGGGCTTTGTTTTCTTGGTCTACCCAGGAAGATGGATAATAGCATGACTCACAAAAGACTCCTAGAGGAGTATCTTGCAAGAAAAATACAAATCTAAAATAATCTGTTTACAATTCAAAGCGATGCAGAGAAACTCTTAGAAACATGGAGAAGAGTGCCTGTTTTCTATTTCAGAAAAAAAGCCTAACCTCTTACAGACATTTAAGCTGCTTGTTTTATCTGTAACACCCAAAAATAGGTCCTCTGTTGGGTCAGAGTGTGAGCTGAGTGTTCCTAAATGGTGGCTAGCTTAGACCTAAGAAGATAAGTCATGAATAGATACTTCTTAGTAACTAAATTCTTCAACAACAGAGAACTTGAAATCATTTTATTTTTTTAGGCTGTGAAGTAGAGGAATCCATCAGAACAAATTCAACAGGAAGAATTTGAAGATCTCAAAAGCTACCTAGATTTTATTAGAAAATTACTTCGGTGCCGACTGCTTCTTGGCTTTACTGCTACCAGGGACTGCAAAGTAAAAGAAAAAAAAGCTTTGTTAAAATATTTGCAGTTTCTCTTTAGATGAAGGTTTGGGGTTTCTCAAAATTTACTCTGCGTAAAGACTTTGGCAAGTAATTTCATTTGTGGTTACAGGAGCTTTGGAAAGGGAAGTGAGCAGAAGGGGGTATGTTTTTTCTTTTTTCTTTCCTGACGTATTACATTAGGCTAGGTTTATGTCGTGGGAACCTGAGCATTCCGTAATCTGTTTTTGGGTTTGGCATCTTGATAAGGTTAATAATTATTTTTAAAGGATGCTGGTTTATATCCTAGTAAGTAATTAAATGTTTCTCTCTCCTTGCTCTGATTTCCCTTCCTGCATCCTGTGGAGACTCATTCTAGTGGGACAGTCCTCCCATGCCCCAGATGCTTTCTAGTGACTGGGTTCCCCTGCCCAGAAGCAGTCATCATTACTAGCTTTTTGTGTATTCTTCCTGAGACAGTTCATTAATATATATTTATAGTTTTATCTATTTATCTGTTTTACAGAAATGGTAACAGACTATAGCTGCTGTCCTGCACCTTGCTTTTCTCACTTAATATCTTAGAGATCTTTCTGTATCAGTACATAAAAAGTTTCTTATTCTTTTCATAACTGCATGGTAGTCTGTTTCATAGCAGTGCCATAATTATGTATGATTTTTGCAGTTTTTTTCTCTGTCAATATTCCTCCATTGAATAACTTGGTACTTACCTCATTTTGTTCATGTGCTAGTATACCTGTAGGAGAAATCCCAAGAATGGGAATTGGAGAGTCAGAAGGAAGGCAGTTTTATATTTTGGTAGGTACTACCAAATGGCCTTCCTTAGGGATAGTTCTAATTTCTTCTTCCACTTTCAGGGTATGAGAGTGCTGGGCACAAGGCTTCTCAGAGTCCATGGACATTCAGTGTTTCTATAAACATTTCCCCTTTTCCTCATCTTACCCCATTTCCTCAAATAATATTTTGTATCACTTCGTGTATATGTGCATCTGTCTGAGAGAGAGTCCATAGCTTCCTATGTAGTCTTCATGTTCTTTTACATATTTTCATTGAGATGAAATTCACATACCACAGAGTTCACCCTTTTAAAATCCTTTTAAAATTTAGTGGTTTTTCAGTGTATTCACAGACTTGTGCTACCATCACTGCTATCTAATTCCAGAACATATTCATCACCTTAAAAAGAAACTCTATACCCATTAGCAGCTTTTCTTCATTCCCCTGTTCGGCCCAGCCCCTTGCAACCACTAATATACTTTTTGTCTGTGTGGAATTGCCTGTTCTGGGCATTGCATGTCAACAACATTATACAGGATGTCATCTGTGTGTATGACTACTTTTATTTAGCATAATGTTTTTGAAAATCCATATTGTAACATGTATCAGTACTTACTTCGTTTTATGGCCAAATAATATTCCATTGTTTAGACATACCACATTTTGGATTATCCATTCATCAGTTAATGGACATTTAGGTGGTTTCCACTTTTTGGCTATTATGAATAATGCTGCTTTGAACATTCATGTACAAGTTTTCATAGGGTTTTAAAGACCATTTTTAATATATAAGGAGTACTTATAAATTAGTGAGAAAATCCAAGTTAATGACCAAAATATGTGAATAGATAATTCACAAAGGAGAGTGGCAAATTTTTTCAATGAAAATATCAATGGCTATGTATTTTTGAAGGAATATGCCCTCCAAAAGATGACTGTTTTACAAATATGTGAAAGAATATTGTTAATAGAAGAGAACTTTTGACTGGTTAAAACTGGTTAAAGAATAATATTAAAGGATTAAAAATGTTATGATTAAAATTTTCCATGGTTCATACCACCCTTCATTATAAGTTCTTAAGGAAAGTATCTTTACATCTTTCTTAATAATTCCCTGTCATTATGTGTACACTGCAGCCCTGTGTGTGTGTGTATACATGTATATTAGGTTTGTATACAGTAAGAATTTCAAGTTTTTATAAGTTGCAAAAACAAAACTAATACAAAGAATACCCACATACCCAGATTCACCTGTTGTTAGCATTTTACCACATTTGCTTTATTAGTTCTTTATCTGCTTGTCTGTCCATCCACCTGCATACCTACACATACACATTTTTTTCCTGAACTGTTTTAGATTACTTCTCAGTCCTTTACCCCTAAATGTTTAAGTGTGTATTTCCTCAGAGTAGGGATATTCTCTTACATACCCACACTACAGTTATCAACTCTCTAGATTTACATTTGTAAAATACTTTAATCAACTGTTAATATTGCAGTTTTGTCAGTTGATGTACCTTTCATTGGATTTTTTTTCCCCTCCAATATAGAATCCAAACTAGGGGCCAGATACTGCATTTAGTTGTCATGTCTCTTTAGCTTCTTTTAATCTGGAACATTTCCACAGTCTTTGTCTTCTTAACACTTTTAAAGAATTCAGCTCTTTTCTAATACAGTTTTGATAGGTACTTCACAATTGTACTGAATTATAAATCATTTATTTTCACATAATCCTATTTAATTAATCCTTGTGAAGTGGGCATTATTTACTCCCATTTTATCATTGAAGGAATTAGCTGGCTAAATGTTTTAGCCAAGGCCATATTGCTAAGATGGCCAATGCGATAAAGTGCTATGTGCCAGTGCATAACTTACAAATACTCACTTTCAACCTCCTCATGGCCCTTTGAGGGACACAAGAGCCCTGATGGATACAGAGTAAGGAACAGACAGAGATCTCTGAGGAGTGTGAATTGGATTTTTATTCTTAGGCTCTGTTCTTCAGCTTCTGCACTGATAAAATGAGATTTCCAGATTTTGTCTGTTTCTGTTTTCTTAGTTTGACTTTACATTTGAAATCTGTGAAAGTAGGAGTCAGGATGCAAGCAGACACTTTCAATATTGCTTTAGTTGCACAGTTTATCTGAGTAGCTGGGAGGCACATTGTTGATGAAACTAAGAATTTTTGCCTCATTCATTTTATTCACAGCTTCAGGATACTTCTTTTTACTGAAACTTCACGTGTATGGTAACATTACAGAGAGCCTTCATGGCCCTTACTCACTTGATCCTCACTGCAATCATTTGACCTGCTATATTGAGTTAGGATTCAAGCCTAGGCCTTCTCTCAGTCCATTACTCTGTGCTCCATTAATGGGGCTTTAATTTCAAGGCAGCCCAGATGCAGTGCAAACTTCAAATTACCTACATCTTGCAACTTGCCCCTCCCTTTCCTCTCCCTCTATAAACATACTTCCTTAAATTTTAAAAATTTTGAGCAGGTGGTTTTAAGTCTTTAGAAACAAAATCTAAAGACTGACCTTATTTGAACAACTCATTGATATCAAAACTTACAGAGTTAAGCTCATCTGCAGTTTATGAGACAGTATGTGGTAGTACATCAGTACTAGAACCATTTTGGTTTTGGACAGGATGAGACCTTTGGATGATGAATGGCTTTAAGCTTTTTCTCCACAATCCACAGCAGAAACTGTATTTTTACATCTTTCTCAACACACATAGTCAATGAAACAATAGATTAACTCTTACTATATATTAAGCATTCTGTTTTCTTTTTTTCTATGCTATGCTTTTCTGTCAAATATTTTTAAGGCTGTTGTTTTCCAGTAAATTTATTAGACTACCCAATTTCGGGTTGTAGTAGTTTCATAACCCCTATTCTGGTCCAACTCTCTCCTCTTAATAATGTGTAATAGACTAGGGAGAAGAAGTGACTTTTTTAAAGATCTTCCAGTTAATTCATTGCAGTGTTGGGACAAGAATTAAGGACACCTGGCTTCCAGTGTTGTATGTCATTTAATGACTTACATTACTATTAGTCTTACATAGCTATACCAAGTTTCTAGGGACACATGAAGCAGAGGAATCAGTAGCTAAAGGCAGGAAAGTGCTGTGAGGACCTGTGAAGGTCCCTCCATTCTTCAGTGAGCTATGTCTACAGTGTGACTTTCCTAAGGGCGTCTGGTGGATATGGCATTTGCCTCTCTACCAGCTCTTCCCTCCCTTCACTTAGAAGATGAGCGTGGATAGGGCAGCCAGGACCTACAGTCTAGCAGGGATTTTGTCTCTTCCTTTTCCTGCAGATCACACTGCATGTCAGAAGGCCTTCTTCATTCAGAATAGAAAGAATAAATTTGCAGGGTGAAGATTACTTCCTTGACTCGGTCAATTAACTGGTCAGGTTGTGAGCAATGAAGCTGCTTTAATTCTTGGTGAGTAGGAACTGGTTATAGTGCTAGTATGTGCATGCATGCGCACACACACACACTTACTAGAAGGGGTAAAATAAAATCTTGGCTTTCTAGTGAAATTTGAGAAGAGTAGAGGTAGTATACATTGAAATTTTCCCTTCTGCTTTAAACACTCTTATGAGAATAAAAGTGTATAGAAGATTCTTAAGAGAAAACAAAATATTTAATTTATTTGAATGCTTAAGGTTGCCTCAAATTAAATTTGCCAATGATTTTTAACTGTATACATTTGTAATGCTGTATTTATAAATATACTTACTATGATGTGCAATAATGTTAGGTAAATTAGAAGAAATGTATAAAAAATTTACTACTTTGGCTTTTAAATCAATTTCAAATAGACAAAGTTTACTTCTGTTTCTTAAATTGAAAATTTCTTCTTTCTGATATGAAAAAGTTAATTGGTGACAGTTTCTGCTTCATAACATCAATTTAGAGGGAAAGATTCAGTTTAGAGGGAAAGAACTGATACAAAGATGTGCAATAAACCAGTGATCGATCAATCCATGGTTATCAGAACTTGATCTGGCTTCAGTTTGTGTGAGCTGTTGAAATGTATTTCTTAGCATTAAAATATCCTAATATCTTTAATTTATAGCCAGTTAGAACTTCAAAGCTCATTTCTCAGCAACATCATAGAATCAAGGGTCGAAAGAGTCTGTTTTATTTATAAGAAGAGCCTTCTATATATAGTGTTTATCAGTCAATAACTTTTTTTTATAATTTATTTTGGTATCATTAATCTACAATTAAATGTGCAATATTATGGTTATTAAACTACCCCCTTCATCGGGTCCCCCCCACCTAACCCATTACAGTCACGTACATGAGCATAGTGAGATGCTATACAGTCATTACTTGTCTTCTCTGAGTTCTACAGCCCTCCCCGTGCCCGCCCAACATTGCATCTGCTAATCGTAATGCCCCTTTTCCCCCCTTATGCCTCCCTTCCCACCCATCTTCCCCAGTCCCTTTCCCTTTGGTAACTATTAGTCCGTTCTTGGGTTCTGTGAGTCTGCTGCTGTTTTGTTCCTTCAGTTTTTTTCTTTGTTCTTATACTCCACATATGAGTGAAATCATTTGATACTTGTCTTTTTCGGCTTGGCTTATTTCACTGAGCATAATACCCTCTAGCTCCATCCATGTTGTTGCAAATGGTAGGATTTGTTTTCTTCTTATGGCTGAATAATATTCCATTGTGTATATGTACCACATCTTCTTTATCCATTCATCTACTGATGGACACTTAGGTTGCTTCCATTTCTTGGCTATTGTAAACAGTGCTGCGATAAACATAGGGGTGCATCTGTCTTTTTCAAACTGGGCTGCTGTAGTCTTAGGGTAAATTCCTAAGAGTGGGATTCCTGGGTCAAATGGTATTTCTATTTTGAGTTTTTTGAGGAACCTCCATACTGCTTTCCACAATGGTTGAACTAATTTGCATTCCCACCAGCAGTGTAGGAGGGTTCCCTTTTCTCCACATCCTCGCCAACATTTGTTGTTGTTTGTGTTTTGATGTTGGCCATCCTCACTGGTGTGAGGTGATATCTCATTGTGGTTTTAATCTGCATTTCTCTGATGATTAGCGATGTGGAGCATCTTTTCATGTGCCTGTTGGCCATCTGAATTTCTTCCTTAGAGAAGTGTCTGTTCATGTCCTCTGCCCATTTCTTAATTGGATTATTTGCTTTTTTTTTGTTAAGGTGCGTGAGTTCTTTATATATTTTGGATGTCAACCCCTTATTGGATACGTCATTTAAGAATATATTCTCCCATACTGTAGGATGTCTTTTTGTTCTACTGATGGTGTCCTTTGCTGTACAGAAGCGTTTCAGCTTGATATAGTCCCACTTGTTCATTTTTGCTTTTGTTTCCCTTGCCCGGGGAGATATGTTCATGAAGAAGTCGCTCATGTTTATGTCCAGGAGATTTTTGCCTATGTTTTTTTCTAAGAGTTTTATGGCTTCATGACTTACATTCAGTTCTTTGATCCACCTTGAGTTTACCTTTGTATATGGGGCTAGACAGTAGTCCAGTTTCATTCTCTTACATGTAGCTGTCCAGTTTTTCCAACACCAGCTGCTGAAGAGGCTGTCATCTCCGCATTGTATATCCAAGGCTCCTATCAAATATTAATTGACTGTATATGTTTGGGTTAATGTTTGCATTTTCTATTCTGTTCCACTGGTTTGTGGGTCTGTTTTGGGGCCAATACCAAATTGTCTTGATTACTGTGGCTTTGTAGGAGAGCTTGAAGTCAGGGAGCGTAATTCCCTGTTTTATTCCTCCTTCTCAGGATTGCTTTGGCTATTCGGGGTCTTTTATGGTTCCATATGAATTTTAGAATTATTTGTTCTAGTTCATTGAAGAAAGCTGTTGGTAGTTTGATAGGGATTGCATTGAATCTGTAGATTGCTTTAGGTAGTATAGCCATTTTGACAATATTTATTCTTCCAAGCCAAGAGCATGGGATGCATTTTCTCTTTAATTTCTCTTAGGAGTGTCTTGTAGTTTTCAGAGTACAGGTCTTTCACTTCCTTCATTAGGTTTATTCCTAGGTATTTTATTCTTTTTGATGCAATTGTGAATGAAATTGTTTTTCTGATTTCTCTTTCTGTTAGTTCATCATTAGTGTATAGGAAAGCAACAGATTTCTGTGTGTTAATTTTGTATCCTGCAGCTTTGCTGAATTCAGATATTAGTTCTAGTAGTTTTGGAGTGGAGTCTTTAGGGTTTTTTATGTACAATATCATGTCATCTACAAATAGTGACAATTTGACTTCTTCTTTACCAATCTGGATGCCTTGTATGTCTTTGTTTTGTCTGATTGCTGTGGCTAGGACCTCCAGTACTATGTTGAATAACAGTGGAGAAAGTGGGCATCCCTGTCTTGTTCCCGATCTTAGATGAAAAGCTTTCAGCGTCTCGCCTGTTAAGTATGATGTTAGCTGTGGGTTTGTCATATATGGCCTTTATGATGTTGAGGTACTTGCCGTCTATACCCATTTTGTTGAGAGTTTTAATCAGGAATGGATGCTGAATTTTGTCAAATGCTTTTTCAGCATCTATGGAGATGATCATGTGGTTTTTGTTCTTCTTTTTGTTGATGTGGTGGATGATGTTGATGGATTTTCGAATGTTGTACCATCCTTGCATCCCTGGGATGAATCCCACTTGATCATGGTGTATGATCCTCTTGATGTATTTTTGAATTCGGTTTGCTAATATTTTGTTGAGTATTTTTGCATCTACGTTCATCAGGGATATTGGTCTGTAATTTTCTTTTTTGGTGAGGTCTTTGCCCGGTTTTGGTATTAGAGTGATGCTGGCTTCATAGAATGAGTTTGGAAGTATTCCCTCCTCTTCTATTTTTTGGAAAACTTTAAGGAGAATGGGTGTTATTTCTTCTCTATATGTCTGGTAGAATTCAGAGGTGAATCCATCTGGCCCCGGGGTTTTGTTCTTGGGTAGTTTTTTGATTACCGATTCAATTTCGTTGCTGGTGATTGGTCTGCTTAGTTTTTCTGTTTCTTGCTTGGTCAGTCTTGCAAGGTTGTATTTTTCTAAGAAGTTGTCCATTTCTTTTAGGTTTTCCAGCTTCTTAGCATATACATTCTCATAATATTCTCTTATAATTCTTTGTATTTCTGTGGGGTCCATTGTTATTTTTCCTTTCTCATTTCTGATTTTGTTTATTTGTGTAGATTCTCTTTTTCTCTTAATGAGTCTGGCTAGGGGTTTATCTATTTTGTTTATTTTTCAAAGAACCAGCTCTTGGTTTCATTGATTTTTTTCTATTGTTTTATTCTTCTCAATTTTATTTATTTCTTCTCTAATATTTATTATGTCCCTCCTTCTGGTGACTTTGGGCCTCATTTCTTCTTTTTCCAATTTCAGTAATTGTGTCTTTAGACTATTCATTTGGGAATGTTGTTCCTTCTTTAAATAGGCCTGGATTGCAATATACTTTCCTCTTAGAACTGCCTTTGCTGCATCCCACAGAAGTTGTGGCTTTGTGTTGTTGTTGTCATTAGTCTCCATATATTCTTTGATTTCTGTTTTGATTTGGTCATTAACCCATTGATTAATTAGGAGCATGTTGTTAAGTCTCCATGTATTTGTGAGCCTTTTTGATTTCTTCTAAAATTTATTTCTAGTTTTATCCCTTTGTGATCTGAGAAGTTGGTTGGTAGGATTTCAATTTTTTTGAATTTACTGAGGTTCTTTTTGTGGCCTAGTATGTGGTCTATTCTGGAAAATGTTCCATATGCACTTGAGAAGAATGTATATCCTGTTGCTTTTGGGTGTAGAGTTCTGTAGATGTCTGTTAGGTCCATCTGTTCTAATGTGTTGTTCAGTGCCTCTGTGTCTTTACTTATTCTCTGCCTGGTTGATCTGTCCTTTGGAGTGAGTGGTGTGTTGAAGTCTCTTAAAATGAATGCATTGCTGTCTATTTCCTCCTTTAATTCTGTTAGTATTTGTTTCACATATGCTGGCGCTCTCTGTGTTGGTGCATATATATTTATAATGGTTATATCTTCTTGTTGGACTGACCCTTTTATCATTATGTAATGTCCTTCTTTATCTCTTGCTACTTTCTTCGTTTTGAAGTCTATTTTGTCTGATACAAGTACTGCAACACCTGCTTTTTTCTCTTTGTTGTTTGCATGAAATATCTTTTTCCATCCCTTCAGTTTTAGTCTGTGTATATCTTTGGATTTGAGGTGAGTTTCTTGTAGGCAGCATGTAGATGGGTCTTGCTTTTTTAACCATTCTGTTAACTCTGTGTCTTTTGATTGGTGCATTCAGTCCATTTACATTTAGGGTGATTATCGATAGATATGTACTTATTGCCATTGCTGTCTTTAGATTCATGGGTTCCAAAGGTTCAAGGGTTGCTTCTTTACTATCTAACAATCTAACTTAACTTTCTTGTTAAGTTATTGTAAACACCGTCTGATGTTTCTTTATTTCTCTCCCTTCTTATTCTTCCTCCTCCATTCTTTATATACTAGGTGTTTTATTCTTTGCCTTTGGTTAGTATTTGAATGGTCTGCTTTCTTTGCTATGATTTTATTTTCTCTGGTGACATCTTTTTAACCTTAGGGGTGCTTCCCTCTACAGCAGTCTGTTTAAGATATCCTGCAGTAGTGGTTTATGAGAGGCAAACTCTCTCAACTTTCGTTTTTCTGGAATAGCTTTTTCGTTAATCCCTCCATCATATTTAAATGATAATTGTGCTGGATACAATATTCTTGGTTCAAGGCCCTTCTGTTTCATTACGTTAAATATATCATGCCATTCTCTTCTGGCCTGTAAGGTTTCTATTGAGAAGTCTGATGATAGTCTGGTGGGTTTTCCTTTGTAGGTGATCTTTTTTCTCTCTCTGGCTGCCTTTAATACTCTGTCTTTATCTTTGATCTTTGCCATCTTAATTATTATGTGTCTTGGTGTTGTCTTCTTTGGGTCCCTTGTGTTGGGAGATCTGTGGGCTTCCGTGGACTGCGAGACTATTTCCTTCCCCAACATGGGGAAGTTTTCAGCAATTATTTCTTCAAAGACACTTTCTATCCCTTTTTCTCTCTTTTCTTCCTCTGGTACTCCTATAATGCGAATATTGTTCCGTTTGGATTGGTCACATAGTTCTCTTAATATTCTTTCATTCGTAGAGATCCTTTTATCTCTCTCTGCCTCAGCTGCTCTGTATTCCTGTTCTCTGATTTCTATTCCATTAACAGTCTCTTGCATCTCATCCATTCTGCTGTTAAGCCTGTCGATCGCTTTTCTGCATTGTCTTTCCTCACTTCCCTCACTTCTTCCCTCAGCTCTTGCTCATTTCTCTGTAGATCCATCAGTATGGTTATGACTTTTATTCTGAATTTTTTTTCAGGAAGATTGTGCATACCCATCCCTTCAGGCTCCCTCTCTGTGGTTGTCTGGTTGATCTTTGTCTGGACCATATTCCTCTGTCTTTTCGTGGCTATAGAACTGGTCACTGGTAGGTGCCACATATGTCAGCTGGGCTCTTTAAGACTTTAAAAAGAAAAGAAAAAGGAAAGAGAAGAAAAAACAAACAAACAAGCAAAACAAAACAAAACAAACAAAAAAACGCCCTCTGGGAGTTGATTCTGTTGGGATGCTGTAGGTGGCACTGTTGCTCCACTATTCCGTGGCCGTGCCGCTCCGCAGGGCCCTTTATAGCTCTGTCCGGGGTCGGAACGAATGGGAGGCTGTTGATCTCTGTGGAAAGTCTAAGTGTAGCCACCCTTTCCTAGTCACCAGCTAAGGGGTCTGAACCTCCCCAGGACTCCCACCCTGCTGGGCTGAGTGTGATGGGGCAATCCGGCTCCTCCGCTGGGCTCCTGTCTCTTTAAGACCACTGAAAAAAGTGCATGCTTTTCTTTTTTTTTTTTTTTTTCTTCTCGGGAGCCGGCTGTAAGGACCCGGGTGCGTTCCCCGCTCAGATCCTGCACCCTCTGTCTCTCCAGTCTCCGCTACACTGTGTGATGTGTGTCAGCGCTCCCAGCGCAGATCACCGGAGCTGGTTATTTCGCGGGCCTGTACTTCCACTCCCTCCCAGTTCTGAATCCTCTCCTCCCGCCGGTGCGCTGGGGTGGGAGAGTGTTTGGGTCCCGCAGGGTGCCGAGTCCTCTCAGGTGTAGCTGCATGCTAGGTGCTGTCCTGTATCTTTTGGTCTCTTTTTTAGGAATAGTTGTACTTGTTGCATTTTCATAAATACATATGGTTTTAGGAGGAGATTTCCGCCGCCCTGCTCACGCCGCCATCTTCCCGAAGTCTGTCAGTCAGTAAATTTTAAAAATAAAAAACAAAATGCAAACAGACCTAGAGTTTTGATTCTTAAATGAATCCAGCCTTCAGGAAGTACTCGTCCCAGCTGTACTGTTGGTACAATGGTGAGCGCAGCAGCCTTCCACATAGTACCTGTCCTGTGAACGTTCTCTCAAACAAATGTTTATTTAATAACAGAACACCACATTTTGTAGTGCAGTGACACTGCAGGGAGAATATTTTGCAGCCGTGGGGTTTTCTTTTTTACAGAGCATAATAGTTGGTGGGAAAATTGTCTGAAGGCAGTATAATCAGAAGCAGGAACTGGCCAGCAGCTCATTTTCAGTCATGTTAAATCATCTGATGTGCCCATAAGAGAGAGGTGTCAATTGGTTAATGGGCCAGAGTATTGATTTTATGTTTTCAGACTGCTAATAGAGGAGATTAAGCTTCTAGATAGAAGCAGTTCCATAAGCCTGCCTTTTCAAACAGGCACATAATTAAAGTAACAGTTCACTGAGATTAGACTTCCACACTGTGATGCAGGACATCGGATTTGGATTTCAAAAGCAGTGCAGAGCCATTGTGTAAGTAGCACTGGGCTTGAAGTCAGCTGTCATAAGTTCTAGCCTTGGCTCTTCTACTCTAACGGTGACTCAAATGATGAGGCTTATTTTAAAGAATCTTGAAAAATGTAATGATTTCTACAAGAGGAGATTGATTAAATGTATCATGGAACATCAGGATAATTGAAGTACTGTGCTGCCACTCTTATTGCCAGTCGATGATCATGATATATCGTGTGTGCAAAACTCAGTTTACAGCACAGTAATTACACTGATCCTTTTCTTCTTGTAAAATGTCTCCCTCAACACAAAATGAAACACCACAGTGTGTGTGTTTAGTCTGAAAGTCATAATTTTTTTGCCTAGAAATTCAGAATAATTTAAATGTTATGTATTCAGATAGCTGAAGATAGCTTGCTGAGATGTAAAGCTGGAACTCTGTGCTTGGTCATTCCTGTGGGTTTCATTTATTTTTACTGTCTTTATCCTTTGTATTTACTGATAGTACTGAGTATTTATTTTCAGGGCTACTATATTGTAACTTTTTCTATGGGAAGAAATGAATATTTGGCCCCAGGTGTTTTTCATTTCCTTAGTATGAGGCATATGCACTGACAGGCTTTGAAACTTTAATGCTATGTAATATGCAGGTGCTCTTATTGTTTATAGAAATCCCTAATCCTTGTTTGAAATTTATTAAATGGTGCACCATCTGTAAGCCTCCCAAATTCCACAGATTAATTAGCCTTTAAAGTAAGGTTGCCTTTTATCTAACTTTTAGTATAAACTCTTCCATCTGGGAACTTTCTCTTTTATGTGCTTGTTCAGTGTTCTGTGTACTTCAGCACCCTAGTATTAAGTTTAGTTATGGACACTGGCATTATGGGTAACCACGAAGATCACTGAGAATAACAGTAGATTGAACAAAGTGGCATTGTCCAGAGAATAGATTGAAATTTGTGAGTAATCAGTCCTTCATGACTTTGCCACTGCTATGTGCGTGTGTGTGCATGTGTGTGTAGCATTACTGAAAAGTAGGGTAGTTATTCCACAGAGAAATTTTAGAGCTGATGGCTATATAAGTCAGCATTCTTAGGAAGTTTCAGTTAAAAAAGAAAATGCATCCTTTTGGGGCATCTCCTGGAATATTGCTTTTCCTGGTGGGCTCTGATTGAAACGTTGACAGCATTTGGGGCTGAGTGAGCACTTGGTCGGCCTTAGTGTGTCTTTGTCTCTAGGGAATGTAGAACAGGGTGGGAATTGTATTGCTTAAAAGAAATCATTATTGAGTTACTTCGTTTTATTTACTGGTCCCAGTAAGAGTTTTTGAACACTCCTCAGTAGAATGTTTATCTTTTAAAATCCATTACAAAACACATAGAAGTCAGTAATTCGGTCATCTGTGTACTTACAATGAACAATTTAATATTATTTGGTGTTTTTTATGGACTTAATTTTGCTATGTCACCCTCTCTCCCAAATAAATTAGACTAATGCTATAACATATATGTTCCATAACTTAGTTTAGAAAACATGACAAAAATAATTTTGCTCAGTAAGTTTTGATTATGGTTGATATTGTGGGTAATAAACCAAAAAGTAGTATTACATGATTTTGCCTTCCAAGGTATACAGTCTAGCTGGAGAGAGAGAGTTAACATTCATGGAACAATTGAGACCATTAGATTGTCCCAAGTGTATCTTCGAAACTATAAGGGCATAGGAAACTCAGAGAAAATAAAAACTGAGTGGTTTCCCATACTTAAGATTTTTGGGGAGTTCTTAGAATTAGGTTACTGGAGGGGACAGCATTCCAAATTTTAATAAACATTATGAACAAAGGAATGAGTTAGGCATGTGTGGAGATCATGATGAAGTTGGTATGGTTTAAAGGTTACAGGGTTAGGGCAGATGGTGCCGCTAAGTAGAGGGTGGTCACGTGATGGAAGGCCTCAAAAGCAAAGGTGGGCAGCTAGTGTGTGGGCCTAGCTTGTTTTGCAATAAAAGAGAAAGAGAGAAATGTTTCGGGGGGGGGGGGGGGGGAATTTTCTTAGACATGGTAGACAGGAAGAGACTGAAGGCAGTTGAATGGTTAGGAGACCATTGCAGTAGTGTAGGGATGGGCCAGTGAGGGCCTGCCCTAGGAGAGCGGCTGTGGGAGTAGAGGGAAGGGAGTAAGGGTGAGACTCTCGCCCAGGAAGAAACTCAGTCATTAGCATATCCTCAGTACACATTTAGTGAGTGAACGGGAGGCTGAAAGAGGGAGTAGATACAGAGAATGAAGGAGAAATCAACTAATAGTTACTTCTATGTGACCTGAGAGATACTGACTAGTGATAGCAGATGGACAGATGAAAATCATGGAGAGGGAGATAATGAGTTCAGTTTGTACCTAGTGACTTTGAAGTGATGGTGGCTCTGCAAGTAGAGGTGGCCTTATGAGTGATTGGATATATAGTCTGGAAAATAGTCAATTCAGGGACTGAGATAAAGACTTAAAGGTGATGTATACATACATACATATGTATGTAAGGGCACTTCCTGAGAGGGTTTCTAAAGGGAAAATTGGAAGGTCCGTAAATAAGCCTTAGAAAACACCAGAAGAAATCATTTTATATTTAGGTTTCATAAGGCCTTATTTAATCATTTGATTTCCATGTACTGAAAATTTGAGTAATATTTTTAAAAATCTGTCTTAAAACAACCAGTAACATGTGTTTGGAACAGTATGATTAAAAATAAGTGTAAAAATTAGTATGTTCTGATATGATGTGATCTGATTCTCAAATCAGAATATTCTGATTCGTTGCGACTTTCCTAGATTGCTGTGCTAAGGAGACAGCAACGTATGATAAAAAATCGCGAGTCTGCTTGTCAGTCCCGCAAGAAGAAGAAAGAATACATGCTAGGGTTGGAGGCAAGGTTAAAGGCTGCGCTCTCAGAGAATGAGAAACTAAAGAAGGAGAACGGATCGCTGCAGCGGCGGCTGGATGAAGTCCTATCAGAGGTGAGCGCTGGGGAGGGGGCTGTGCCTCCACTGGGTCAAGGCATTCCTGTCTGAGACACCGGGAAGTTTGCATTGTAAACTAAAGCATGCGAAATAATAGTGCTAGGAGAAGGAGGGCACAGTCAGCCCCGCAACGTGAGCGGTCAGGATAAATCCCTGGACAGGATAAAGCACTTGAGTTGGAGCTCCCAAGTCTGCGGGTGAAAGTTGTCTCCTGCTCCGGGTTTCGCTCACTTATTGCTGTAGCAGTTTCTTTCCTGACTAAAGGTCATAAAGCTCCTAAATAGTCCCGTCAGGTTTCCCTTTTAATAAAGGAAACGATACAGAAAAATTAATTTTAAATCTTTTTTGTGTCTCCCTGACCACTGGTAGGTCTTTTGCATTTTTTGCTCCGCTGGTCCCAATCAGGTTAATCTCAGTTTTGTTGATGAAATCTGCTCCCCTCAGGATCTCCCTCTGCAATGCTGTCCTGCCCGTGCCCACTGAATGGGGTGCCCTCTCCTGTTCTTCTGTCTTGCCCTGAGCATATGGGACTATTCCACTATCTTGAGAGATTTAAGAGGCAGGGAAACAAACTACAGAACTATCTCAAAATTATTTGAAAACCCATACAAATGTAAAATTGTTGAATTCTCTCCTTTTATGTGAAGAGGCAGCTGCAACAGAGTAGCTGCTATATTCTCTCCTGCTCCTCTCCTTTTCTCTCTCTGCTAGAATAGGGAATTTGGGAAGCTCTGCTCTAATCTTGTGAAAAGTGTTATTTCCTCACCTTTGCATTTCTTTTTTTTAACTGTTCCTATAACTGGTAAAGAAGAGGGTTCTTATTTTAGATTTTGTTTTTTTGTGGGATTGATATGTAGTTTCATGGTATTTAATATGGTCATTTATCTTAGAACCAGAGGCTTAAAGTTCCCAGTCCAAAGCGAAGAGCTATCTGTGTGATGATAGTACTGGCATTTATAATACTGAACTATGGACCCATGAGGTAAGTGTATAGATACTTGTTTTGGATACTAATGCTAAAAATTTTAATTCTCTTTATTTATTATTTTTAGTTCTGGTCTAAGCTAGAGAAAAATAGATTTGTTTGGGTCTTCTCAGAGACAGTATTTAAGTAAGAAGTAGGGAAAGGGAAGAGTGGTTTCTCTTCTTTGGTCTTCACCTAGGTCTGGCAGAAAACTCATGTTTCTAATGAGGAAAGGCCTAAGTTGTCAAATGGATCACGGGTGAGGCAGCATAATGAACTCACTAAGATCATGGGCCTTGAAGTCAGACTGCCTGGTTCAAATCCTGGCTCCTCCATTTAGTAACTTTGTTGTCTTAGGCAGGTTACTTGATTTCTCTGTGCTTCACTTCCTTACCTTTAAAAGGGGCGTTAAAACAACATAACAGTGCTGCCTACCTCAGGACTGTGATACCTTAGTGTCAGCTCTTACAAAGCACGTGGGTGGCTTCCTCCCTAGCTAGGAAATGAATGGCTACAGCAGATACTACCCATTTTTGATTTAGTGGTGTGGAGTAAGAATCAAGAATCTAAATAATTTTTAAGCCCTGCAGCTGATTCTGCTACTGGTTTTCAGCTAATAAGCACAGCTTGAGAAAGGCTCCTTTTAGTCTGGAATCATAGAATACTAGAAATCAAAGGGATCTTTAGAGATCCACTCTTTTATATCCTACTCACCAAGACATATTCAGCACATGAACGAAGTCAGCGCCTTAGATGTTAGGGAGTCAATTAGGGGTCATGCCTTTGAAGATTCCATGATCCAGCTGGGAGGAGAGACTTGTAAGGTGATGGATGTAATAATAGCAGTATGAACAGAGTAATAGAAAAATAGATGAATTCCTTGAGGAGAAGGTTCATGTCATATTGATAGATGCTCAAAACATTTTTACTTGAATGAGAGTGACAAGGGAAATCCTCTTAGAGGGAGCTGAATCTTGAAGTGTGAAAACAGTTTGCCAGGTGTAAAATATAGGAAAGGCATGTCAAACAGAGGGAACAGAATGAAAACGCACAATTATAAAAAGGCCAAACATTTTCAGAAAAAAGTGAGAAATTCAGCATATCTTGTACACGTGGGAGTGTGCATGAGAGATGTAGAACTAGAGGTTTTATTGGGACCACTACTATGTGAAGTGAAGTACCCCTCAGTTTTTAGGAAGAGGGTAACATAATCAGTTTTGTATATTAGGAAGATGACCCTGGGGGTGGTTTTGAGAATGGACTGGATTGAGGAGAAACTATTGGTCGAGACAGCATTAGGAGACTGTTGGTGTATGTGAGGTTGTTGATGAGAGTCTGGCCTCAGCCTGTGCTCATGGGAAGGATGGGCTATCTCAGGGTACATCTCTGAGATAGACCCTGTGGGATTTGATGAGTAGTAATACAATGTGGGATGTGAAGAAAAAAAGAGAGAAGTTAAAGATAATTCCAAAATTTCTATCTTGAGGGACTGAATGATGATGCTGTTATTTGAAGTAGTAAACAAAAAAGAATAGTTTTATGATGGAAAATAATGGATTTAATTAGTAGTATGAGAAGTTTGTGACAATGACTGGATATTGGGAATTACCATGATAGAGAGACAGATGGTAGTGGAGTGGAGGAGAGTCTCTAAGGAGAACAATTACAGGAAGAAGAGCAATAAGAACCTGGGGGAAATCAGCACGAACAGTAGATGGACTTAGCAAAAAAAAACTTCAGGTAAGGAGGATTAGGGACAGAATCAGAAGAAAATAGTTTTCGGAAGCCAAGGGTGAAAAGAGGTTCAAAGGGGTGTGGGCAGTGGTATCACCTGCTGAGGGCTTGGGAGCAGCAGAAACATGAGATGAGAACATTGAGTTTGGCGGTTAGCAGGTCACCCGTGATCTTGGAAAGAAGACTTACTAGGGATAGGAGTGAAAGCTGTATTACACTTAGTTGAGAACTGAAAGGAGTTATTAAATTGAATAATTTCTTTTTTGTTAATAAAACTTTATTATGAAGATTTTTAAACCCATAGAAAATTAGAGAAAATAGTATAATGAACCACCTTTTACCTATCACTTCCTTCTCTCTTTCAACTTATGTGTTTTATTTCATTTATGATTTCAAGGAGCTTTTCTCATTGACATTCTTGGTATTGTTTTATTCTGCCACTTCTCACCAGTTTACAATTTGTTACAGAATTTTCTTCCACTTGTCGAAGTTGTGCTGTGTGCTATTATGTTTCTTATGAATGTTATCCCAGATCAGATCTTTGTTCGTGTTGTCTTAATTCTTTAGTTTTCTCCAGTAGAGTTAAAACAGTGCTCATCCCAAAGCAGATAAACATTTGTATGTGTTCCTTTGCTGTTTCTCAAAAACTTGTTTTTTAGTTACTCTCTCTTATCTAAGTTATATGAATTACTCATTTATTTACTCAGGCAGACATAGCAGATATTTATAGAGCACTTATTATTTTCTAGGTACAGAGCAGGAGCCAGTAATACAAACATGAATGAAAGTACTAGAAGAGAAGTGGATATGGAAACAACTATAGTATGAGGAAGAATTATGTGATGTCCTATAAAGTTATGAGCATATTCCTGAAGGGACATAGAAGGAACCAGAAACTGTAATGGCAGACACAGAGGCTTTGTGCAGTAGCATTTGATGAACAAGTAAAGAGGGCAGGATTATGCTGCAGGAGGTGAGGGTGGGGGTGGGGAGACATCATGCTGTAGAAGCCCTCCTGAATCAATAGAGATTTGAAAAACAAGACAAGAACAAACATTTACAAGTGAATGAATGATCTTCACTGCTGCTGAGGTGCAGGAGGGATGTGGGGATGGATCTCATTTCCATGAGCAGATAGATGGATTCATTAGGGAAGGAGGAGATGATGGTCCCATTTTATCAAGAAAGGTTTGTGTCCAAAAAACTTGATGGATATTACAAAAAGAGGAATTAAGAATGAGAGAGAGTTTAAGTGCTTGAAAATCCTGAGGAACAATCAGAGATCTCTGTTTCTGCGTGAAGGCCTTAGGAACAGAAAGCCAAGAAGTAGTGGGAATATTAGGAACTGTTCCAATTTTAAAAAAAATCTTTCAAGATTGAAGAAAAGCAACAAAGAGCTGGAAGGAATGAAGACATATTGAAATATCTTAACAACTTGGAGTATCTCCAGACACCAAGCAGGAAATAGGAAAGAAACTGGCTATGAAACTTGTAAAAATAAGGAACTATTTTTTCTAGAGAAAATATGGCAAAAAGTGAAATATTAAAGCTAAGAGAGCAACAGTGATTTGGAAGACTGAAACCTGCCCCTGAACTAAATGTTGGGAATGGAGCTGTTGCCTTATGTGTATTATTCAGAAGCAGTTCTTGATTGACCCCATCATTTCCAGCCTCTTTTCTGCAAGACTAGGGATCTCCTTATGACTGGGAGTCTGCCAGAGAAGCAGCAACTCCTCAATTGAACCTTATTAGTACCACCTAGAAGGTATTTATTGAACAACCTCCCACATCTGTGGTCTTGTGTATCTATAAATCTTAAGCAAGCATTATGATGTTTTAATTGGTGCAGAAACTGTGTAGGCTTTTAAAAAACAAATTTGGGGTTCTAACTGAACTTTTCAGGTACCACAAAACTAAGTCTGGCCAGACAAACCAACATTTTAATCAGTGATTTCGATAGCATTTTCTATCTAGGAACCTAAACTCTTGCAGAACAGGTCACATTACCATAATAAAGTTGTTAAGGTTTCAGATGTTCAGTGTAGAATTGAACTTTTGTGCCTTAATTGGTGTGGGTCCAAGTGAAAAATTGTGTAACACACAAGTTTGCTGAATATAAGTATGCCTTAGGAAACATTTCCAGAAGGCACTTGGTGATGAAATGTAAATACATCTCACATCTAAAGTAAGAGAGTCTTGTCAGAGTAATGCTGAGCAGTACTGACTCGTTTGAAGAGTTTTAGGTTACTGAATAGTCATCACACAGACAGAGAAATAAACAGACTTTTAATTTTTTATCCTTACTGATGTTGTGGTGTTGAGGGTAAAGAAGGCATGTAGCTGTTTTTGGCAAAGGATTCAAAGAGCTGGCCCACTGTGGGTGGTCTGTAAGGGTAATAGTAACTGTGGGCAGCAGGGAACCGCTGAACAGGACCAATGTGAATTGGTAGGAACCCCTCTTCTCACCACTCATTGGGGTTGATTCTGTGATTATTAGACATATTTTATAGTTAAAGAACCCGAAATTTAACCCAGGTCTCTTTTTAAAAATCATCACTAAAAACTCTTGCCTTCTCCACTCTACCATAAAGTATGTTTTTCTACCATTGCTCAACAAACCTTAAGGGCTTCTGTTTTTGGCAATATGGTGGGCTGGAAGTACAGAGAAATTCTTTGTAGTTCAGTACAGCAGAAAATGCTGGATTAAAAAAGAAATCAGAAGTCTTTTGTTTAAAGGCTGAACTGAAGACGAAGTAAGGACTGAATCAGAGGCCAGAAAGATCGAGCTGCATGAACCGTATGGTGAGCTAGCACTGCAAGTGGAGCTTGGCCTCAGCTATTTCCTGATCTTTGTGCCCTAGAGTCTGGCGACAGGAAAGCAAGCTCTGGACCCAGACAAGGTAGGAAGGTACACTGAGCCCCTTTGTCCCTTCCCCTACCCAGATAAGACTGGAATTTCCAAAGAATGACATTCCTGGTTGCTAAAAGAGAACAAAAGTAGGTTGCCATGCATAGGGAGAGAGTTGGTGAGTACTTACCTTGGTATTGGCTTTGAGTAGGATGGAAATAAAAAGTCATCCCTGAGAATTCATTACCACAAGCCCCAACTCAGCGTAAGTTTGAGCCTGAACTTATACTACTAGTGTGACCCCTGGCAATAAAACAACAAAAAAATTTTCATTTAAGTGGCCCTGCGTTGGCAGCACTGCCAGGCTCCTGGCAGAAGCAAAGGCAAACCCTTCTCAGAGGAAGGAACTTAAACACCCATCTTACAAAAATTGCCACAGATACAGTTCCAGCTGAACATGAGCCTACATTCCCTCTCTTTCCCAAAATCATGAAACAGCAGGAAACAAGATACCATGAACAAGACCGAATCAGACTCCAGAAGACTACAGATATTTGAATTAACAGATATAAAATGTAAAATAAATATGTTAAAAGAGAAAGTTAAAGAATGACAAAAGGAACAAAAGACTGTCAGAATTGATCAGGACATTTTGAAAAAAAATGTGGAAATACGATAATTAAAGAAAATTAGAAAAACAATGCCCAGGTTAAAACAACAAAATAGGCACATTTGAAGAAAGAAATAGTGAACGGGATGATGGATCTGAAGAAGTATATAGAACGTAACACAGAGTTGGAAGCCAGGAGAGATGCTAGGAGCCAGGAGGGCACACTGCCATAATCAAGTCCTCAAAGTAACATCACCAGTCAGGAGCCATGCTGACATCTTACACCTCCTGATGGATACACTGACAAGGGCACAGGGTCACTTGTATGATACTCTTGTCAAAAATGTATAACCTGGATTTTATCAGGAAGAAATCAGATAAACCCAAATTGAGCGGACATTCTACAAACTAAATAGCCTGTAATCTTAAAAAGTGTCAAGGTGTTCAGGAAGAAGGAAAATCATTTCAAAAGATGCAGAAATGAATGACCAACACAAATAATAAATATGGATGAAATTTTTAAAAAGTTGATGATGTAAAACATTAACAATGTCTAATTTGTAAGGTTAAAACAAACCATGATGGAAGTCATACCTAGACAGTAACACCTAAGTTGGGAGGGGTGTGACTGAAGTTAAAGCACCCAAAGTTTCTATTGTTTGGGAAGCAGGTAAAAATACTGATTGTTTAAACTTGTTAAATTACATCGGTAGTTTAAAGTTTTGGGGTAACCCCTAACAAAATGTAATTGGAATGTATCATTTCCAAATCTAGTAGAAGAAAAATGAAATGAGCTGGACAGACTCAATCCAAAGGAAAGCATGAAAAGAGGGAAGGAAACTACTAGCTTATAAAAGCACAAAGTACAATAGAAGTAATCCTAGAATATTATCCATAATCACAGGAAGTGGGAGTGGACTGAGCTCTGCATTTAGAAGGCAAAGATGGTCAGACAAGGGGGAGAAAAAGTAAAACTCAACTTTATGCCATTTACAAGAGAAATATCTAAAAGAGTAAAGCTAGAAGAGGGCAAAGTTGAGAGTCAAAGGGTGGAAAAAGCAAATAGTTGCCAAAAGGAAGCTGGAGTTGCTCTATTAATATCAGACAAATATACTTAAATGAGAAAAGCATTATTAGACATAGCCACTATGCATTGATTAAAAGTTTTAGTTTACTAGAGGAAATATCGTTAGCATATACCTACTAATATAGCTTAGAAACAAGTTGACGGAAGTATGGGAGGAAATTGACATTCTACTGCCCTAGTGGGAAATTTTAAGGTACCTCTCTCATGATAGGCCACATTGACAAGAAAATTTACAAGATACAGATTTGAATATTATCATTATTAAATTTGATCTAATGGCCATATAGACAAACACTGTATTTACCAATACAGTTTTTGAACTATATATGAAAATGTTAAAAGTTAACTGTACTAGGTCTTAAGGGAAATCTAAACAAATTTCCAAGAGTAACATAGACTGTGTTCATTGTCAGTAAATTAGGCTAGATATCAGTAACAAAAAGATGGTAACTAAGAACTCCTATGCTAGTAAAAATTAAAAAGCACAATCCTACATAACTCATAGGTTCAAAGTAGAAATGATAATGAAATTATTGCCATACGGTATTAAAAATGCTATTTATCAGACGTTGTAGGAAGTATATTAGGTAAAATAAGCAAATTGAAGAAGAATATTTACAGTATGATAACATTTATATGAAGTTTAAACCAAGAAAACTATACAATATGAATATGTGTGCATATGTGGTAGAGCTATAAGAAAAGGAAGGGAATTGTTATTACAGAATTCAGAAATGGCATTGGGCAAGTTTAATTCAGCCCTATGCTAGGCTAAATATTTCTTTTTGGTGCTCCCAAATTGTCCTGTTTGCATATCTTAGGAGTTACCACATTTTACTAGTCATTTATTGGTGTATCTGTCCACTGCAGGCTCTTGTGTTTTTTGTTTTAAATAGAAAATCTGCCTTACTCCATTTTTTATGATACTGACTCCATTTTTTATATCCTCAGCATGTAGCATAGTGTTTATAGTACATGGCAGGCACTCAAAAAATGTTGCACTGAATTGCTAGAAAGGGTTTTGTCAGGCTGACAAGAAGAGAGGGGGCACTTCAGGCAGAGGGAATACCATGAGCAAATGTTTACAGAGATAAAAGAGGATGGCTTTTACCTGCAGTCAGAGCAGTCAGGGATGGCGAGAGCTCACCTGACTTTTAGGTTTTGCTTGACATATTGTAGCTATTTAAAAAATATTTGCTGGATGATGGTTGAGTGGCTAAATCAGTGAACAAATGAATGATTGAATGAGCATGAGTGTAATAGATGTGCAGGTATGGTAAGCACTAGAACCAAAAGGGTACGCTTTGGCCAGGTCAGAGGGGGCATCATGTCCCCTCTGAGAGAGAAAGGCATGAAAACAGTGACTAATGCAGGGCCATGCTCTAGGGGGACTGAGTAACGCAGTGTCTGTGGTGAGTGAGCCCTGAGAAGACAGGGACAAATGGAGATAGTTATCAGATGGAAAGGCCTCACAGAGGAGAGGAAAATTAAAGATTTATGAGGAGAGGAGAAACAGACATTCCACGGGAAGGGTAGACAAATGACACCAACCAGGGTACAATACAGAGATGGAAAAGAGTTGTCCCCCCCGCCCCACCTTTTTGCTGCCTTAAGAAAGGCAAAAAATGTTTCTTCACATCCTGGGCTTTTCATGACTGATTAAATTGTCTCTTTTTTTTCTGATTACACACTCTAATTTTCATAGCCATTCTGTATCTCATTACTACTAGTTTCTGTATGATAAATGTTCTTCTAATCATTTTTCCTACACTTAACCTTCCAGGAAATTGGATAGGATACAGTACAAATGGTTTTTAAGTTTAAATTTTATGAGGCTGAGGAAGAGATATTTTCTTTGTAGGGAAGGGGCTTAATCTTTAGAAGTTCCTCTTGGGTTCCTACTTCCTTAAAGCAGTGTTCAAAGCTTACACAGTATTTGTTGCTATTCTGGCTCATGTGCTTCTGTTTGATTTGTAAGTTTTGTTGTTAAAAGGTTTTGCCTCAAGACTATTTTGACATTAGGCAAGTTTAACTGTCCCCCAGGACTCAAGGAATGATGTAAATCTGGGACTTGTGCAGATATCAGGAAATAGCGGAGTTGGAGAATAGCAGTGTTCATTTTTGACCCTTATAGGAATATTTCTTGGTAGAGGGAAGTTGCATTAATTTGAGAAAGGGAGGGGAAATAAGGGAAGAGGAAGGGAAAATAAATTAATTTTGATGGAAAGAAAAGAATTACAAAAAGGTTCTTCTCTTAGCAATATAAAGTTTAACCAGCAACAAGTTGTATTAAAAATACTTTCTTCATAAAACAGGATGATTAAGAGCTGGTTGGAGAAACATCAGTCTGAAAACAACTTAAAATGGGTTGTTTATTATCAGTTTTGTTAGGTTTTGAGTTTTGTTGACTATTGCATAATGGAAGGGGGTACAGTTTTTATCACAAAAATTTGATGTTTTTGCAACAGTTTGGATGACTTTTTGTTAAGTGGTTCTCAATCATAGCTATACATTATTATCACTATGAAATCTTAAAAGAGAGCTAATTGAGCCCTACTCAAAACCTGTGGAGTCTGGTAGGATGGGTCTAAGTCATTTGTTCTTAAATAAAATACTGTTCCCCAGTTGATTCTGATATACATCCACAGTGAGAGACTGTATAGTTTTTATTTCTCTCTGTACATTGGCCCCTATGGATATTGAAAGAGTGCTATTACATTAAATTAGAAGATACTGTATTTAAGAGAAGTTTTATTAAATCTCTAGATGGACACATCTGTATTTATAGGTTTGTCTAATATAATTGAGGAAATTTGTGGACCTCAGTTTTGGACAGAATAGGAGCTACAGCATAACTCTGAGAAAGGAACTTCTGTTGCACAGGACTGCAATTTATAGTCTTTTGTTATTTTCCCTTTTCTGTTTTAAAAGTCACTATACTCATCCTCCTACAGATAATAAGT
Organism: Smutsia gigantea; assembly: GCA_032199065.1. Taxonomy (NCBI): domain Eukaryota; kingdom Metazoa; phylum Chordata; class Mammalia; order Pholidota; family Manidae; genus Smutsia; species Smutsia gigantea. The sequence continues at coordinate 21,577 of JAVSCE010000897.1, read as the reverse complement.
TAACATCCCAAGGAGGTTTAAAATACACTAGGTTTTATAATTAAAATTTTTTAATTAAAAATTGTTAATTCAAAAAAAATGAACAAGTGTTTGAAGTTGGCAATGCCTTTTCCTTATTTGTTCTGGGCAAGGTGCTGTGCCCACGCTAGAACTGGGATCTGTGCAGTGTGAGACACCAGACTTGGATGAGGAAGGGTGAATGGGTAATCATAGTACTTATAGGCCAGCTACCTGCTCTGTGGTTTACTTACAAGACTATGTTATAAGGAAGAGGTGACCACAGAGAATATGGCATAGAATCTGACTTGTCTGGAATTGGTTAGACATAAAATGTCTCTATTCCAGAATTCCCTATGTTTATCAGCTTTTCATTATTTCTATAGGAAGAATTCTAGCTTCTTGTCCTGAGATGAGCTTGTCCCCAAATCTGGCTCCAGTTTTTTTCCCCTCTTTAATGCCGAGCACATTTTGCTGTGTGATATCACTCTTGGCTGTAGGTGAAAAGTTACTGTATAACTTAAATGTCAGAATTCAAACCACCAAGTATGCATGGCTTTGTTCAGCCAGATTTTTAAATGAAACCTAATTCAAGTGCTTGGCTAAACGTACTTTCCACATTTATCAAAGTGACACATAAACTGAAGAAATACAATACATTTAAATGCCAGGTGTTACTGAATCCTGATTGCAGAGAGGAAGCAGAGCTAAGGGTAGTCCTTTCTCCAAATAGTCTAGTTTTTTCATGTTCTTCAAGAAAAGTGTCTGTGCAAGGTAGTTCTTTCTTCTAGTCTCTGTAGATTTCATCCTTTGACATTATTTGGTGCTTTTCAAGCACAGAGCTGAGTTTTGAGGGCATGGGAAATTCTGTTGATGGTTTTTAGTTTTGGACGTCTTGTGGGTTGTAAGTAGGGAGGCCTTTAAGGAGACTCCCAGTGGCTTCACCATACCTTACTTGGCTATCTTTTTCCCCAGATTTGAGTTGTTAAACCGAAGAGAAAAGCAGTTGAAATCAGAAACCTACACCCTTTGTTAACTTACTTCTTTACTTTGAGGAAGTCACTATGCCACTTCTCAAAGAAAAAAGGAGATAGTATGTTAACTTGTGCTGCTTTCTATTTTGTGAGATAAGGTCTCTGAGAAACTAGGGCAGATGAGGAACCTGTCAGAATTTAAGTTGGGTACTTGATATTTTCTTTAGACCACAAATCGTAGTTGACATAGAACAAGGACCAATGGATGGGGTTTGTTTGAAGTAGCTTTTTCTCAAACACCATTTTAAGTACTTTGTGTATCTAGGTAGAACTACACTATATAAGGTGTCAAAACGTAAGTAAGAAAGGAACACACAGCTTCACTAGGCAATAACTGAAGGTCTAGCCTAATATTAAGGTAGTATAGGTTAACTCTGAAACTTTTGGTTGTATGAAAATATATGTCTAAGTATTATGTATTGTTTAAGCTTGTAGGCAATTTTCTATTAAAGCCTTTTTTTCTCCAGATTTTAGCTTTACTGTCATTTTGGTAAACATCTGAAACTTACATTGTAAGGGTCATTCTAACAGACTGTTTTTAGTTGAGTTATAGCTAGTGTAGCATGAACTGAGTGTCCTGTGCATTTAGACTATTTGGTGTCTGTGTGTTCTGAACATAAACTGACACTAATATGTCATGTGCAGTCAATTTATCACTATTCATGACCTCTGAGGAGCTAGAAGGGAATTACAGATAACATGTATGCCTATGTGGCGTTCTGTCTCCGCCCTTTTGCCAGAGTTCTCAGTAAAGCAGCATTACTTGCTTTCATCTGCCCCAACTTTTTTTTTTATGTGTATTTGAAAATGTGGAAATAAGACAGTTGGAAGAAGATGAATAAAAAGTGAAGATAATTAGTTCTAGAATAATCTGGGTGGGCTGTATATTGGTACCATGTTTGCTTAGTTGTTAAAGATAGTGGTTTTGTGTGTTTGTTGTGTTAAGCTATTACTTATTGAACATTTACTATGCACCAGATACTAGTCTAAGCACTTTGTATAAATTATTTCCTTCCAGAACTATAAGGTAGTATTATTATCCCCATTTTAGAGATAAGAAAACGAGTCACAGAGCATCTGTGGCAGAGCTACAATTCACCGTCTACCTTTGGAGCCTTTGTCTTAATCATTAAGGAGCAACGGCCACGCAGGTGGAGAAAAGAGATTGCATTAAACTTACAGGCATCTTTTTTGACATTTAGAATGACCAGAGGGTGCCTTTCTCAAGTGAGAAGATCACCAAAGATTGTTCCCACACAAACTTTGTGTATTAACCATTGACTCACTGACTTCAGCAACCTAGCATATAAGTTGTCTATTGCTATGTAACAAACCATCCCAAAGCTTAAAGGCTTAAAATGACAAGTCATTTACTTTGCTAAACCGTGTGCAGTATGGGCAGGGCTCAGTAGAAACAGCTCTTCTTTGCTCCATGGAGTGTCTCCTGGGCTGACCGAGGTCGGAGAGGATCTACTTACAAGGTGGCTGACTCGTCATGGCCAGCATGCTGGTGCTGGCTTCAGCTGGGACCTGAGCCAGGGCTATGTGCGGGGGCGCTCATGTTTGTTCACCTGGGCCTCTCTACAAGCAACTTGGCCTTCCTCGAGTACAGTGGCCAGGTTCTAAGAATGAGCATCACCTATTAGAAGAGCACCTCCTTTATGCTTGGTCACTGAGTGAGAGAAAGAATCTCATGTTTTCTTGTTCATGTTGGCTAACTTGGCAAAGTGCCTCAAAATAAAGTACATGTTTCCTTTCAGGACCTAGTAATCCCTGGTTCTGAGAACTGTTGTTCAAGAGTGTTTTTTATCTTGACCTGAAGATTTATTTTTTCATTCAGTCATACTTACGTTTCTAGTAAATTATCCCCAGTTATTACTAGTCTGCAGAAATCATCTGTAAACCATTCAGTAACCAGAGAGAAAGATTTTTTTTTAAGGTTTGGAGAATTTCCTTGAGAACTCCTTGTCTGTAACCCCAGTTGCAATGAATATTAACATAATTTCCTATTCGTGGCTCTGGAGATGGTGTAATAATGAGTTCATTTCACTACCTGCTATTCTTGAGTTGTGAATTCGTTTCCCTAAAATGAAGATGGATTTTTCTGTTAACATGAGGCATAATGGTACATAAAATTCATATGTTTCTTATAAAAAAAGAAAAGAATGCCACCTACAGGTCAGGCATTTTCCTAGAACAAAACAGACCTCTGTACTCATTAACTTGTATTCTAGTGAGGACAGACAATAAACATTAAAAAAAGTTAAATGATACAGTGGTGGATTCTTTGAACAAAGGGATAAAGTATAGTAGGATAAATGGTTTCACAAGTGTGAAGGTGGCTGTTGGAACCGTGGTTTTAAGTAGTGAGCACTGTAGATACATTGACAAGTAGACATTTGAACCAAAGCTTAAATGTGAGAGGGTTGGTCATAGGATTATATGAAGGAGGAGCATTCCTGGCAGAGGGAATGGCCAGAGAACGGGCCCTAGGGCAGAATGCCTTGCATGTTCCCAGAAATGCAAAAGAGATCAGTGTGGCTGGACTGAAGTGAGCAAGGGGGAGAGTAAAGGAGATGATGCCAGAGAGCTAGAATGGAAGGAAGGGTGAGCTTAATGAGGCCCTTTGGGTTTTTACCATGATTGGAATGAAGAGCCACCTGAAGGTAGTGAGGACAGGAGTGACGTACTAATCTGACCTAGATTTTAAAACAATCCCTCCATTTGCTATGTTGAGAATAGCCTGAACTGGCGGGCAGGAGGACAGGCTGTGCCACTAACTTCTCTGTGTCATCTTTGGTACACACAGCACTTTTTGATTTATAAAAGCCTGGTCACATCTGTCATCTCATTTGAATCTTTGAAAAGCCTTGGGAAATATTTGAATTTTTCCTATTTCACATATGAGGAATTGGAGGCTCAGAGAAGTTAACCAACTCAAGTGCGGAGTCTCAGAGCCACACTGTGACCCCCCCATCTCCTGACTCCAAATTCTGTGCTCTTCCCCCTATCCTGCATTAAAACTGGAAGAAACTCTTTGCTGTTTTCAGCTTCAAGTGATTTCACATTTTTGTCTGTGGTTCTCAGATCAGCAGAGCAGCAGCAGTGTGTGGGTATCTTTGGGGGATGAGAATCAGTATTATTCTTACTGCTGAGATGACTTGGATTGAAACTTCACCAGCTGTACCATAAGAAAGCAGGTGTGCGAAGTGTAGAATAGATTTGGAGATGTGCCATTTTTTGTTCAGCTACTTGTTATGAAAATGGGATATCTGAAATCATACATCTTAAGGATTAAGTGGCTTCATAAATAATCTAAAACAGTTGTTGGCTTTTAGAGTTTCATAAATGAAAAAGTAAAGTAACAATTCTTAAAATTCTTTTTCCAGGCTTTTAGGGAAATTGAAATTATTTGTGTTTTATTAATCTGTGCTTTTCAGGCCCACTGGCCCATAACACAAGCAAGGTTTATTGGTGTAACGATTATTTTGTGGCTTAAGACTATTCTGACTATTGTAGAATAGCATGTTTCTGATCACAGAGGTATAAGAACTTCTGTTTTCTTTTTATTTATTAGGTTGTTTAAAAATACTGACTAGAACCTGATTTAAACTAATCATGAAAAGAGTTTGACAAGATTGCTTTCTTACAGCAAACTGTAATCAGTCAAAGAATCTGCAATCATTATACAACCCTTTCTCTGACTCCCAAGTCACCACTTTCATTATTCAAACTTTAATTTTCCCAAATTTAAAAAAAAGGGACACTAAATGATGCTAAAACACTCATGCCAGGAATCTAAAAGTTCACATCAACAATTATTTTCTCATATTCTTTTGTATATTTGGCCATTACAAGGATGGTCAAATTCCTTCTTAATATTTGTGGTGTCACAAGCATACTAAGACAATCTTGAATTCTGGCAGTGAAATAAAACTTGTTCATATCCTTCAAATATTAATAAAAACAAGGGAAATATAAATCTGCAGTTAATCAGATGGTTAAAATTAGTGTCTGTACGTCATTTCATAGGGGTCAAGCATTTGTAGTTTTGGGGGCTGAATTGGGCTGTTGGCTTGCCTGTATTTAGTCAAAGAGAAAGTTCATTTTAAGACCTAAAAAAAATACAGGAATGGAGGTCAAATGACAACAATCAAAAACAAGTAAGTGAAAAACTTTAGAAGATTCTTCACAAAATTTCTTAATATATGATTACCTTTTCAAAATCATCCCAGGGCAGTGAGTTGATAAAAAAATGAGACTCATAAGCTGTTTGGATCCTAATTTTTGCCCCATCACTCACTCACTCCCTTATTTAAAATATTTCATTGACTGTATGATGGATATATTGTGAAGATCTTTTTTGTGAAGCCCATTGAATGAAATCTGAGTGAGCCTTTTGGCCAAAAGAAGGTAAGAATTACTAAAGTAGTTATGGTTAAAGGTGTATTGTCATTGTACTGTGATAATCATTATCAGCATGAACAGTTGGAAAAAGTGATGACTTTGAGCCAAACCAGTCAACATCAAAACTGACTTCTAGCAAGTGTGGCTGCTAATGTGACTGTAGCACAGCCCTGTTACGGCTGGAATAGGCTAAACTGATAAACTCAAGGCATTCGCTTGTAAAAGCCGTAAGTAGTGAATTGAAATGCCAGTTTTCATAGTGGCATTAAAATCATCAAAAGAACAATGATCAGTAAAAGGGCTCTTTAAAAACTTCCAAATATTAATAATTCTGAACTAATTTACCTTATAGGTCACCCATAAACCATACAGATGGCTTCCCCAAACTCTCAGTTTCTGTTAGATTCATTGTGAAAAATGTGTAGCTTTTAGGGACTGAAGTAGGAATAATGTTATATAAAAATAAGATTAGTTTAAAATAGTGGTTCTTGAACATTGGTATGTATCAGTCAGTCCGGGATGGGGCCTGATGGCTTATATTCTGTAACTGTGCCAGGCCCAGGTACCACACTTTGAGAACCACTGCTAGAGGACAGTGCCTTCTGATCTGGAGAAACTTCTAAGTGCATTAATTCCTAGTTGACAGTAGGATTCAGGGAAGCATAAGTGTAGCGGTTACTTCTAGAAGCCATTGCAGCCACTTTGACTTGGCAGTTAACCAGGAGAGTTACCGAGGGAGCCTCCTTCAAGAGGTAGGACCCCTAGCCAGGATATAGGAAAGCAGAGGAACTGTTCTAGGAATCTGCTGTCTTTCAAGTGGTCTAGATGAAGTGGAGATAAATGTAATACAAATTTTTAAAAGAAAGAAAGTAGATTCCCCCATCAGACCATAGAATTTCACATTAATTGTAGGGAAGATTCTGATAGAGGAAGGGATATGATACCTGGGAGCCAAAATTAGAACAAGAACGCAACACAGAAGTTTTGTTTCTTCCATTGAATGAATTGCCGGGGTTATGGATATTGTGGCAGGCAAGGCCATCCATAACCTAGCCCTACATTATCGTTCTGATCCCTTTTTTCCTCCTCTCTCTCATGGTCCTCTTCTCACTGTACTTACACAGGCAGATGCCTGTCCTGCTTTACATGCTGTTCATGAACAAAACACGCTCTCCAATGCCTCTATGCTTTATTCCTATACTGTTCTATCTGAGTGAAATGCCTTCCCCACTCCTGTCCTCCTTTCCACCTGTTTATTTACACCTGTCATTTAAGATGCTTCAGTATCCTTTATAGAGATCAAGCACCCGGGCTCTATACGTATATAGCATTCAGCAGTAACTCCTTTTACGGCACTAAGCACACTCCCTTATCTTTTATCTATATCAACCTCCGCCCCACCCCCGCTGTCCCCCATACCACATATACACCATAAATTGATTTTTGTCTTTCTTGTATCTTTGAGTCTTTAGCATCAGATATGGTTCCTGGATCATAACAGGTATTTAGTACATGTTGAGTAAGTGAATGAGTCAGTCATTCTGTAAAATATTGTCAACATAGTGTAGAAATGGCATTCCAATCCTAGATCCTGGCTTCATTAATTACTTAGAGCATGGCCTTGGACAAATTGTTGAAATTCTTTTAGCCTCTACTTCCTTTGAGCCTTCATTCCTTAGTACATAGTAGGTGCTCAAAAATCCTAGCTGCTGTTATACTGCATTCACATCTTAGAAGAACACTTAGCAGTCTTGCAATATCTTTTCGACCAAGATGGGAAATTTGAACTAGGTGATACTGCAGTTAATTCATAAATAAACTTACATTTTTACACAGTTCTCCCTTGGGGCATGCTCCACAGCTCAGTTTCTTTGTCCTTTTCAATATTTCATAAGAGTTCAACTGAGGATATTGACAGCATGCTTAGAACTCAAATCTCTTTTGTGAATTAGGATCCTAAAAGTTCTTGACTGAGTAGTAAGCAAAGTGGTATTTTAAAAGAAACTGATGTAAATTCACTTGGGCCAAAAAACTGTTATAATTCATGATTGGAAGTGGGAGAATGGAAGAGAAGGTAATGGTTCAAAATCAGTTTGTAAGAAAAGAGCTGGGATTTTCATTAAACCAGACTCAAATAAATAAAGTATGTTGTAACTGCCAAAAAAGCCCAGATGATATTAGTTTGTGTCAGAGGAAGAATAATGCCTAGAACAAGGGAGGGATTAACCTTCTTCATCCTATAAGGGTCATAGCATCTGAGAAGCATATTGACAGGAAAGTGACCAAATATGCTGAAGACGGTGCTGTGAAGGGGAACGTGTAGAAGAAACCACAGCCCTGAAAAAGAGCATGGGGGAGGGAGGAGAGGATGCCAGATGTCTTTGGACATTGGAAGGTGTCTTGTTTAGACTTGGTCTGAATAACCAGGGTTGAGTACTAGTGCCAAAAGGTGGAAGTTATAAAGAAGCACATTTCTAGTTCAGACAAGGGGAAACTCTTAATAGGGTGATAGAGCTCCCCTTGGTCATTGGAGGGATTGAGGAATTTCTTCCACTGAAGAGGAATGTGGATAGAATATGGGTATTTCACTGATACAGTGTAGGGATTGAATTAATTGAGATTTTGGAAACGGGAAAATTCTTAACATTGGTTTTGTTTATAGTATACTTCCCTTAGTAGGATTTTTGGTACCACATTTGAAAGAATTAAGAAGTAAATACTTTTTCAAAAAAAGTAAGTTTCAAAAAGAAAAAAAATGTACAGTTATCACACTCTTCATTTGGCTTCCCTACAGAATTGTATGGTTTACTACTTAGCTCATGTTTTCTTGAATTCTCACCAAGCTAAGTTTTTCTGAGTTTAATTAGATACTCTACTAGGCCTTTTCCCTCATTTGCAGAAGGGTTTATATTGTCGGTGACCCCTCAGGTAAACATTCTTTCTGAAAGATAAAAATGTAACAAAAATAAATCATAGCAAAACTAAATTTTACACAATGGCCGTAATTTGGCCATGCACCTCTGGAGAGTGTACCCTGTGCTGCAGTGCCATAGCATACGGTGGGGGAACCACTAGACAGCAGTGATTCTGGGGGTAAAGAATTGATAATGGGAAATATATTAAGAGATTAGAAAATTCTAGAGATGTACCTGCTTCCTGTTTCCCTCAACAACACTGCTTTCCCCAAATCTGGAGGCAAACTACTCTACCCCAAAGGATTCTCAGAGCCACAGGGCCCTGCACCATGACCCTCTGTCATCAGGCTTGCTTTCCTCCTGCACTTCATCCTCCAGATAGACTCTGGTATCCCTTCTTTTGTGCTTCCCTAGAGAGATTCCCTTTGTGTTGAATTTTAAGATTATAACTAATATAAATTATGCAAGTGTCAGTATAAAATAAAGTGCACACACACAACACATCTTACTGATGAGCCAACTCTAAGCCAGTGATCAGTGAGTTAAGTGTTACATAACCATTATGCGATTTGAAATATATGTATGTTTGTCCCAAATACTTATGCCCATTAAAAGGACATACACTGATGAATGAAGGTATTTGAGAGGGTGGGGAGAAAGAAGTAAATAGGAAGTTTTTACATGTGAATAAAAATAGAAGTATTTTTTTTTTATTTTGGTATCATTAATCTACAATTACATGTGCAATATTATGGTTATTAAACTCCCCACTTGATCAGGTCCCCCCACCAGCCCCATTACAGTCACTGTCCATCAGCGTAGTGAGATGCTGTAGAGTCACTACTTGTCTTCTCTGAGTTGTACTGCCCTCCCCGTGCCCCCCAACATTACATCTGTAATCGTAATGCCCCTTTTTCCCTCTTATCCCTCCCTTCCCACCCATTTTCCCAGTCCCTTTCCCTTTGGTAACTATTAGTCCGTTCTTGGGTTCTGTGAGTCTGCTGCTGTTTTGTTCTTCAGTTTTTTTCTTTGTTCTTATACTCCACATCTGAGTGAAATCATTTGATACTTGTCTTTTTCGGCTTGGCTTATTTCACTGAGCATAATACCCTCTAGCTCCATCCATGTTGTTGCAAATGGTAGGATTTGTTTTCTTCTTATGGCTGAATAATATTCCATCGTGTATATGTACCACATCTTCTTTATCCATTCATCTACTGATGGACACTTAGGTTGCTTCCATTTCTTGGCTATTGTAAATAGTGCTGCGATAAACATAGGGGTGCATCTGTCTTTTTGAAACTGGGCTGCTGCGTTCTTAGTGTAAATTCCTAGGAGTGGGATTCCTGGGTCAAATAAAAATATAAGTGTTTTTTTTTTTAATTTTTTGTTAGCTTTCTTTGGTAGCATGTCTTCTAGGATTGTGAAAGGCTAATTAATTTCTACTTTATTTCACATACTATAGAGTTTTGAAAGCACATAGAATACTGACTTTGTTCAGTTTGTAAGTAATATATTTTTATACTAAATTTGTATAAAAATTGTTCTCAGTGTTTTTCATATGTACAGGATGCCAGGGTAGTGATTTGACCACATCAGTATTCTATTTTGTGTTGTCTTTATGCCTAGCGTTTTTGCTGTGTGCATGGACCAACAAAGGAATTCTGGTTTGCTTTAGAGCTACATGTAGTGTGCATATGTGACATATTTTTATTTCAGTTACTGTTTCACGTTTTTTTTATTTTCAGCATTTTGGAAGAGGATTCCAGGAGGATGAACCCTAGTGTAAACCCTGCAAATCAAAGGAGGCATCTTCTCGGCTTTTCTGCTAAGGAGGTGGAAGACACATCAGGTGATGCCATCCAGAAAAACAGCTACAGGTTAGATGTCATTTCTCTGTTAAAGTGATTTAGTGAAACTGAAACAGAGAAGTATGCAGTATAACTACATCTAAGTTGTTTATACAGTTTTGATTAGTAAAGCATACAAATAAGTTATTGAGGCCATTGATCAATTTTGCTGTTAAGATCAATTCTAAGGATAAATTTACTTTCTAGAATCCTCCCAATTTTAGAATTCTTATAGGCTTGTGACCTTAAAATCTCAATTTGTGTGCACCAATGTACATATTGAAACACAAACATTGTATTGTATATGATGCCATTAATATAGTTAGTTATCTATCATATTTACATATATAATGCATCTAATATTTGCTGCCTATATCATCAGTGGCAGATACGATATGGTGGGATGATATGGTTGAACCTATTTGCAATCATTAGATAACATCATTTATACTTGTTTATTGTGATCTTTGCTGAATCTCCCTCCCTTGTTACAATTTAATACTGTCTTGGCAAATTTCCATATGGCTTGTCAATAGTAAAAGATTTACAATTTTATGAAAATACAATTTCCCTGTTGTATTACCTGGAAGATTATAATGGACATTTTCAGAGCTGTTTACTTTTTGATAAACATTTCTTTGTGTTAGTTGGCATTTTTATCAGAGTCAAATGGAGCTAGGTCCTTGGCTAACAGATCAAAGGGAGGTCACAGAGTGGCAACCATGGCACAACATAATGCTTGAAAATCATTGAAGATTTGTTTTCTCTCAACTCTCTAAGATTTTTATAGGCCAAGAGCCATAGGAGAATCATTCTTCTGATTTTTATTGTTACACCCATGCCACTGAATGAGATTATTGTCATAGTCCTGCAGGCTTATCTCCATTTAGCTTTCCTGAAAAAATGCTAGTATTCATTTTTTTTAGGAATCTGCAGTTTGTAAAGTAGTATGCTAAGTGTGGTGGGGGATCCAAAGAATTGTATGACAGTAACTAGAATGAATTATATGACGACAACTGTGGTTATATAGTTAGAATTCTATAGCAGTAACTATAACGTGACATAGAATGTGACGGATGCCATAATATTGGAAAACATAACATAACATTTCCTGCTTGTTTTACAAGCCAAAGTTAGCCATACTTCTGGTCACTTAACAGTATCCTTGAATATATTGCTAGAGTTTAATAGTATCTTTAATTTTACTAAATAATCTGTCCAAGTTTGCCCCACGTGTTCTGTAGTTTTGAGTTCTGTTACATGAGATCAGTCAAAGGTTACATTTTAAATTTAATAGTCTTTGGATTTATGAGGGTTTAGAGCCCCTTAGGTATGTATACCTTGCTGCTAAAAAATACAAGTTACTGATTAAATGCTTGATATTACAGTTCAAGTAACCTGTACAAGAATATTATTTATTTTGCAGTAACCACAGTAAACAGAAGCCTTGACCTGTTGGTCCACACTAGAGTCAGGTGACATGGAGGCACCCGGAAAGCATAGTACCCTGAGCGTCCCAGTTCATCCTAGAGGTTTGAGTGATTTGGGGGCTGTAATTCATCAGCTTTCAAAATAATACATAAAATGCAAGCCATCTCTCTCTCCCTCACCCCAAAGTCACCATTTCCTGTGTATAATCTGTGTTACTGGTATTGGTTAAAAATGGAAAACATGGATTCTTGTGTACACACAAGTTTCTTGCTATAGTAAGATGGATAATATTGAGCAATTCAGGAGATTTAAGAAGGTATCATTCTGTTAATTTGGTGGTTTGCTTTTATCATTGTAAATACTGTGTAAAAGATACCAAAAATGTTTGTGAAACATTTGAAAGCACAAATATGAACTTGTTTTGAACTGCATTTTATGTGGTTTATTTATCCTCATCCATGACACTGGTATTTATTTTTTAATGCAGCTTGTTTCATATTACATTTCATTTATTAGGTGAGTATTGAGAACTGGTTCAAATAAAAAAGAGGTAGATTTGAATCCTGTAACTTATAATACTGTATTTGCCAATCATTTAATAATTAACTGCATATATATTTTTTGTCTTAGAAAGTGTAGTATATAATCAGATGATCATATAATTTGTTAGCCAAACTGGGACACTTTAAAGAATGAAAGGCAGTGCTAATAATATCTCCATCAGGACATAAGGCCTCAGCATGAACTTGTCTTTTTTCTGGGAATTCTCATTAAGTTAAGCTTGCTACTACTGGCCTTTACTTTAGTTTTTTTTTTTTTTTTTGCTGAATTTTTTCCTGTTGATATGGAGTGATTTGCAAGCAGCCTAGGACCCTGACCATCCCAGATCTGTGGATCTCATTGTCTCCAGCCTGCATGTTGGCTTAGATTCTCCCTCTTCTTTCTCGCCTTCAACTCCACCCAGTCCCTTTCCTGGTATTCTCCTATCAGACATTTTTCTTCTTTTCCAAAGAATATTTTTGGCTGATAGAACAAAGCCCGTTAGCACCGATGTGCAGAAATCATTACTAGATTTTATCACATGGAAATAAAATTATAAATCAATATATTTTCAAAAGCAGTTTTGGGCTTCTCTGGTGGACTACAGCATTGGTATTTTTGTAAGTATGAAGACTTGATTTTTAAAATAACTCACATGTGACAGGTCTCTGTTCTTAGTTTATTTAATGTGGCAAACAGCTTCTTTCTTAGGCATTCAGAAGTTACCAAGTACAAGGCAGAGTTTTGCTTTTTTTTTTTCTCCCTCAACACTTAATTTCAGGCTGATCTCCTTTTCTGTGTCAGGTTATTACCTGTGTACCACCATCTCTGTTTGATTCCAACTTAATCCTAGTGGGCAAAGAGAGGACTTTGAGAATGTTCCTGGTGCAGGTTTGAGGGAAGAATGATGTATCCTCAGCTATTTGCTGCTTTTCCATTGTGTGTAGTATACACAGAAGTCTCTAGCTTGTACCGGGCAGTTAGTTTTCCACTCTGCCAAAATTGTTTTTGTCAAGAGGGCCAGTGATTTCACTGTTGCCAAATTCAGTGGAAACTTGTCTTCATATTATTTGATCTTTTCTCAGCATTTGGCTTTGTGGATCATTTCTTCCTTGAAACATTCTCCTTTGGTGTTGCCTCATTGTCTAATTTCTTCCTTTTTCAGTCTTCTTTGCAGCCTCCTCCTCTGTCCCAATCTCTAGGTTTAGAACCGTAAACTTTTTAGTTTTCTTTCTGCATAGGCAACTCATCTATAATTTAGCACACAATCCATATCTCTATATTCTGACAATTCTCAAATTTATGTTTCCTGTCCAGACTAGAATTTCCAGACCCATCTACCCAGGAGTTTCCTTGACATCTCTGTTTTAACACTTCAAACTTAGCACATGCACAGTGGGTCCCTCTAGGTACTCTCCATGTTTTACCTCCAGCCACTTCTCTACAGAAATCTTCCTCATTTCTGTTGCTTAAGCCAGGACCCAGATTCCTCCTTTTCAAAATGTGCGATACTCTTCCCTAAAATTATCTTGAATTGGTCCACTACTGTCCATCTTCACTGCCATCACCTTAGTCCATACCATGTTCGGTTCTTGCCTGGGTTCCTGTAGCTTTTTCCTAGCTAGTCACCCAGTTTCCCTTTTTGCCTCCATCAAATCCATTTGTGGTGTAATTGAAATATAACACTTCACTACTTAACACCCTTTGTTTTCATTACATTGAGTAATTCCTTACAATCTGGTCTCTATCTTTCCAACCTCATCTTGTGCCTCCCTTATATGTCACAACTCTTTGGCTGATGAGTGGTCTTTTTTAAGTTCCTTAAACCCACCTTTTCCCCACCAGTCTTAATCTAGAACACTCTCTCCAATTTCGGTAGGGCTAACTTCTCATCTATTAGGCCTTGACTTAAATACCATCTTCCCCTGAGACTCTATTTATCTAGTGTAGATACTGCCGTTGGTTTTCTATTTCAACCGTTTGTTTCTTTCATAGCTCTTACCACAGTTTGGATTTATTTTGTGTGTTTGTTTTCTTGTATTTGGTCCATCGTCCCCATTAAGGTCCTCAAGGACAGAGATTTCATTTCTTTTGTGTGCTGTTAGATACCTAGCACGTAGCACAATACCTGGCACACAATTAGTATTCAGTAAATATTTGTTGAATGAATTAATGGAAAGTGTGATCTCGCTGTGTCCAATTTTGGTGTTTATATGTTTTCTTTTTGGGTTTTAGCATATTGAGTTTTCTAAATACAAAGCATGGTATATAAAGAAATTCAAGACAGATCTAAGATTTCTTAGTGAGAAAGATTAAAATAGCAGACTGAAGAATAAATGGCAGTAACACCCCCAGCTCAAATTCTAATTTTCAACTCAGGTTTTGCCCCCAGAATCACACCCTGGATATGAATTCACATGATAAAGATCAGTGTGATGGTTAGGAAAGTCTATTTTTTGAAGCCAATGGAGTAACTGGTTAAAATCCCTCTGGTGTTTTATTGACTCAGATTCTTCCATGATCCTAAAATTTATATTCGTCTTTCAACACTTTGACTTTTCTCCTGCCAAGTGTTTTATGCTTCTCTCCCCACCGACACACACACTGTTTTAAGGAGACTATTGGGGTTTGTTAGTACAAAACTTTAGTGTTGACCACATAATAGTCTTTCCTATCAATCAGTAGGTCTTCCCCCCAGTTTCCCCCATTACAGTGTCACCTCCTCTGTTCCAGCAGCACTGTGTATGTCTTGAGCTCATTGAAGACATAAACCATGTGTGGCCATTGTATTCCTAGTTTTTGGTGCATAATAATTGCTCAGTAAATGGTGGCTGGATAAATGTGTGTTACCATGATAATCTCTGTAAAAAACTGGAAAATGACGTTTGTGCTGTATACTTCCCTCCTTTTCTGTTACATTTGTTTCTACCTTACAGTATGTTCTATTTACTATATTTTTATGTCCATGAAAAGTTAATACTGGAGATCATCTTTTGAAGCAAACTAATTAGGAATTTAAGATGCAAGGAGACATACTTCATGCATGTGTGTTTCAGATATGATCATTCTGTTTCAAATGACAAAGCCCTGATGGTGCTAACTGAGGAACCACTGCTCTATATTCCTCCTCCTCCTTGTCAGCCACTGATTAACACCACAGAATCTCTCAGGTGAGTGTAGATTGTTGTAGAAATATGTGAGTGGGTTCCTGTGTTTAGCTTTGAAACCAAGAAGAGTATTTGTTCATACCAATTCGCTGAGAATGTTTGCTGGATAACCATAGGCATATCAGTTATTGCCCAGTTTGTGCACCAACCTGATAGAGATGGGTCTATTTCATGTAATAGTATTGGGATTGTATACTTAAGTATGTCTTATTTGAAAACCAGAGAATAATAATAATTTTAAAATTCAGGGTTAGTGTTAGACTTGCAATTCATAGCAGAAGGTACCTTTTTTCTCAAGTTAGGCAGGTAATAATTTGAAGACATGTGATTCTGGAGGCACTTCCCCACTAGTGAACCTTTCCTTACCTACTTGTCCCTTGAGTTTTTTCTTGTGATTTAAAATCCTATCCTGCAACCTCAAAACTGCTTTGGTTTTTTTGTAATAAGTAGTTAGCAACTATATTTAAGTAAGCATAGTCCAGCACCTTCACAACTGCTCTAAAAAGAAAAATAAAGGAAGTTAACATTTGAACATTTTTATTTGCAGTGTTGGAATATCTGGATTATACTGCATTGAAATTTCTTCCCATGCCCCCACTTTTTTTCCAGAGCAGTTGAGTTCATTCTTTTCCTTCTCCCCGAAGAGCCTAACTTTCAAAGGCCTTAATGCCTTTGTCAGGTGTCCCATGACTTCTTAAATGCTTTCCAGTGTTTGTGTGTACTTAGCCTAAGAGCAGAAACAGGAAATATTTTTTTGGTGGAATAACCTTTGCATCCATTATTTATATGTGGCAGGTATTTATTTAGCTATGGTTTTCTTTGAATTTTAAATTCATGATTGAGGAGGCTACCATATAAAAATGCATGTGTTATTAAAAACAACTTAACAGTAACTGTCAGCTTTTTTCAAATCAAAAAAAGGTATTGAATTATCAGGCACTTAGAATGCTCTTTGGATCCTACAGCTTCATTTCTAACCAAGGGGTGAGCCATTTATTTCTGTGTCATATGTTTAATTAATTGAGCTGTTTTATAGGTTAAATCATGAACTTCGAGGGTGGGTTCATAGACATGAAGTGGAAAGGACAAAATCAAGAAGAATGACGAGTGGCCAACAGAAAACACACATTCTTCAGGTTTGTTTCTGGTTGCTTGCATAGTGTTTGGCATGTTTGTTGGAAATCTTGGCTGGATGAATTGCTCTCCCTTAGAAGATTTGAGAAGCTTGAACTTGACCCACTTCCCACCGCCTCCTACTACTTCTGATGCAGCTGCCCCTGCCACTGAGGCCTCCCCTCAGGTTTTCTAGCATGGGTATTTCTTGCTCAGGCATGATACTATTTCCTGCTTTCTCCCTCAAATATGCTTTCAAGCCAAGGGTTCCTACGCATGGACATCTGACGTGTCCTTGGCACAAATGGCATAATAAATGATACTGCTTATCTCCTCTATTCTCAGAGATTTAAAAAAAAGTGAGTGTTGAATCACAGGCACATCTCCGTAGAGGGCATTTTTGAACTTAGACATGTAGGTCGACAGGTTAATTGCAGTTGCTATTTAGAACATATTTAGCTAGGCTTCCCTCTTTATATTGTTTACCACAAAGCACCATTTATAGTCATTCCATCACTTATCGTATATTTATTACTACTTCTGAAGCACTTAGATGAGCAACTGGCACAGTCCACGATCCCAGCAAACATTACCGATGGCAGTAATTATAGCCCAGGTACTGTTCTAGACCCTGGGAATACAGTAGTGTGATAAAATCCTCACCTTAATAGAACTTCCATTCTAGTGAGAGAGATAAACAATAAGTAAAGTGAAATAAGGCAGAGAAAGACAAATACTATGTGATCTCAATTACATCTGGAATCTAGAAAATAAAAAATGGAATGCATAGATACAGAGAACAGATAGAGGCAGGCATGGGAGGTGAGAAAACTGGGTGAAGGGAGTCAAAAGGTACAAACTTCAAATAAATAAGCTATGAGGGTGTAATGGAGAGCATGGTGACTATAGCTAATAATACTGTACTGTATACTTGGAGTTTGTTAAGAGACTAGATCTTTAAAGTTCTCATTACAGGGAAAATATTAAATTTAAATAAATACATCAACAAGTAAATATTTAAATATTCTTAGAATAAGAGATAAGGTCTCATAAAAAAAACCACCAGGGTTGGAAGTTAGAGTTTGAATTGAGATATGAGTGGATATTTCAGATTGGGTGGTTCGAGAAGTCTTCTTACTTGAGTGAATTACTGTCAAGGTAATTGATGCTAGCTGTTGTAACAGCTACCTCAAAATCTCAGTAATTTAAAGGAATAAAAATTTGTTTCTCTTCCATACAAAGTCTGATATAGCTCTCTAGAATGGCTTTCCTCCAAGCAGTGACTAAGGAAGCCAGATTCTTTCTACTTTATGGACCCAACAACTTGAAATTTTTTGCTTCTGGCTTTGGATGTTGGAAAAGAGAAAGGTTTGAAGATTATGTGGAATGTTTTAGGGATCCAGCCTAGACTTTAGCCAGTGTTCAGTGGGCTAAAACTGTCACTTTCCCTTGTCTCCTTTGCAGTAGGTTAGGCAAAAAGTCTTCATGTGTGTTCAGGAAGAAAAAAAGCATTTGGGAGAACATTGCTTTTACCACAGACAGAAAATGAAGGAGTAAATAATACAAAGATGTAGGGGGAAACCTGGAGAAACAGCTTCCAGATAAAGGAAAGAGCAAATATTAACACCCTCAGGAGGGAACAGTTTGCGTATTTGAGGAACATTAAGAAGTTGTGTAAGGTGAACTGCAGTGATTGAAGGGAGAGTAGTAGAAGATGACATCAGAAGCAGTAGGCTGTCCTGAGAACTCTGGATTTCATCCTAGCTATGAGAGGATAGCACTGAGAGGTTTTGAGCAGGGGGGTGACTTGATCTGATTTATACTTTTAAAAGATCACTCTAATTGCTACACAGAATAGACCATGGAGGCGACTATGAGTGGAAGGAGGGAGACCAGTTAAGAAGCCATTTCAGTAGTGTAGGTAAGAGATCACTGCAGGACTTCTGGGAAGATGGCAGCATGAGCAGGGCGGCAGAAATCTCCTCCCAACACTATATTTATCTACGAAAATACAGCAAATACAACTATTTCTAAAAGAGAGACCAGAATACACAGGAAAGCGCACAGAGTGCAGCTACACCCAAGAGGACTCAGCACCCCAAGAGGCGGGTAAGATATGGAGCCGTGACCTGGCGGGACCCGAGCACTCACCCACCCCAGGGCACCGGTGGGAGGAGAGGATTCAGAGCCAGGAGGCAGTGGAAGTAGACCCCGCGAAGTAGCCAGCCCCAGTGATCTGGGCAGGGAGCACTGACCCACATCGCGCAGTGCAGGGGAGATTGGAGAGACAGAGGGGCAGGATCTGAGCGGGGAACGCACCAGGTTGCTTGCAGCTGGCTCCTGGAAAGGAAAAAAAAAAGTGCACTACCAGCGACCACTTCTATAGGCATGAAAAGACAGAGGAGTATGGTTCAGACCAAAATCAACCAGACAACCCCAGAGAGGGAGTCTGAAGGGATGGAAATGCACAGTCTTCCTGAAAAAGAATTCAGAATCAAAGTCATAACCATGCTGACGGACCTACAAAGAAATGTGCAAGAGCTGAGAGAGGAAGTGAGGGAAGTGAGGAAAGACAATGCAGAAATGAGACAAGCGATCGACGGGCTTAACAGCAGACTGGATGAGATGCAAGAGACTGTTAATGGAATAGAAAACAGAGAACAGGAATACAGAGAAGCTGAGGCAGAGAGAGATAAAGGGATTTCTAGGAATGAAAGAATATTAAGAGAACTGTGTGACCAATCCAAACGGAACAATATTCGCATTATAGGAGTACCAGAGGAAGAAGAGAGAGAAAAGGGATAGAAAGTGTCTTTGAAGAAATAATTGCTGAAAACTTTCCCTCGCTGGGGAAGGAAATAGTCTCGCAGTCCACAGAAGCCCACAGATCTCCCAACACAAGGGACCCAAAGAAGACAACACCAAGACACATAATAATTAAGATGGCAAAGATCAAAGATAAAGACAGGGTATTAAAGGCAGCTACAGAGAGAAAAAAAATCACCTACAAAGGAAAACCCATCAGACTATCATCAGACTTCTCAACAGAAACCTTACAGGCCAGAAGAGAATGGCATGATATATTTAACGTAATGAAACAGAAGGGCTTCGAACCAAGAATATTGTATCCAGCACGATTATCATTTAAATATGACGGAGGGATTAAACAATTTCCAGACAAACGAAAGTTGAGAGAGTTTGCCTCTCATAAACCACCACTACAGGATATCTTAAACAGACTGCTCTAGAGGGAAGCACCCCTAAGGCTAAAAAGATGTCATCAGAGAAAATAAAATCATAGCAAAGAAAGCAGACCATCCAAATACTAACTAAAGGCAAAGAATAAAACACCTATTATAGAAAGAATGGAGGAGGAGGAATAAGAAGGAGAGAAATAAAGAAACATCAGACTGTGTTTACAATAACTTAACAAGAAAGTTAAGTTAGATTGTTAGATAGTAAAGAAGCAACCCTTGAACCCTTGGTAACCACGAATCTAAAGCCAGCAATGGCAATAAGTACATACCTATCAATAATCACCCTAAATGTAAATAGACTGAATGCACCAATCAAAAGACACAGAGTAACAGAATGAATAAAAAAGCAAGACCCATCTATATGCTGCTTACAAGAGACTCACCTCAAAACCAAAGATATACACAGACTAAAGGTGAAGGGATGGAAAAAGATATTTCATGCAAACAACAAGGAGAAAAAGCAGGTGTTGCAGTACTTGTATCAGACAAAATAGACTTCAAAACGAAGAAAGTAGCAAAGGATAAAGAAGGACATTACATAATGATAAAGGGGTCAGTCCAACAAGAAGATATAACCATTATAAATATATATGCACCCAACACAGGGCGCC
The DNA here is from genome assembly GCA_032199065.1 of Smutsia gigantea. Taxonomy (NCBI): domain Eukaryota; kingdom Metazoa; phylum Chordata; class Mammalia; order Pholidota; family Manidae; genus Smutsia; species Smutsia gigantea. The sequence goes on along the minus strand of JAVSCE010000897.1, from coordinate 1,255 downwards.
AGCATATGTGAGACAAATACTAACAGAATTAAAGGAGGAAATAGACAGCAATGCATTCATCTTAGGAGACTTCAACACACCACTCACTCCAGAGGACAGATCAACCAGACAGAAAATAAGTAAAGACACAGAGGCACTGAACGACACACTAGAACAGAAGGACCTAACAGACATCTACAGAACTCTACACCCAAAAGCAACAGGACATACATTCTTCTCTAGTGCACATGGAACATTTTCCAGAATAGACCACATACTAGGCCACAAAAAGAACCTCAGTAAATTCAAAAAGATTGAAATCCTACCAACCAACTTCTCAGATCACCAAGGTATAAAACTAGAAATAAATTTTAGAAAGAAATCAAAAGGCTCACAAATACATGGAGACTTAACAACACTCTCCTAATTAATCAATGGGTTAACGACCAAATCAAAACAGAAATCAAAGAATATATGGAGACTAATGACAACAACAACACAAAACCACAACTTCTGTGGGACGCAGCAAAGGCAGTTCTAAGAGGAAAGTATATTGCAATCCAGGCCTATTTAAAGAAGGAAGAACATTCCCAAATGAATAGTCTAAAGACACAATTACTGAAATTGGAAAAAGAAGAACAAATGAGGCCCAAAGTCACCAGAAGGAGGGACATAATAAAGATTAGAGAAGAAATAAATAAAATTGAGAAGAATAAAACAATAGAAAAATCAATGAAACCAAGAGCTGGTTCTTTGAAAAAATAAACAAAATAGATAAACCCCTAGCCAGACTCATTAAGAGAAAAAGAGAATCTACACACATAATCACAATCAGAAATGAGAAAGGAAAAATCACGACGGACCCCACAGAAATACAAAGAATCATAAGAGAACATTATGAGAATCTATATGCTAACAAGCTGGAAAACATAGAAGAAATGGACAACTTCTTAGAAAAATACAACCTTCCAAAACTGACCAAACAAGAAACAGAAAAACTAAACAGACCAATCACCAACAACGAAATTGAATCGGTAATCAAAAAACTACCCAAGAACAAAACCCCCGGACCAGATGGATTCACCTCTGAATTCTACCAGACATATAGAGAAGAAATAACACCGATTCTCCTTAAAGTTTTCCAAAAAATAGAAGAGGAGGGGATACTTCCAAACTCATTCTATGAAGCCAGCATCACTCTAATACCAAAACCGGGCAAAGACCTCACCAAAAAAGAAAATTACAGACCAATATCCCTGATGAACGTAGATGCAAA